>JARQZK010003066.1:0-117394 GCA_030704885.1 Cynegetis impunctata | reverse complement strand
CAGTGATAATTTACAGTTATTTTTAATAGAGTCCCAACGATTTATTACTAAATTTCTGGAGACATCTGTCGGAATGTTTGTGAATAGTGAAATTTACATCTAAGGAGATTACATAATTGATGGGATTTGAAAATTTTGTAAAGTTTCTACTACCTCAAAAGAAATTCTTGCCATAGTACTGATCTTGCTTTGTTGAAAGCAAATGATAAAATTTTGAGAGATACTTACTTAACCTATAACATGGTGAGCCAATAAAACTTACTATTGGTCTTAATGGAGTGTATTCTTTGTGCTATCTTGGTTAGAGAAAATACATTTTGGGGAAACACTCAAATTCTCACATTTCAAAATCTTTCCCTCTTCCTTAGTTAATGCATGTACATTTTACAAATTTTTCTATTAGTCCGTTTTTGTTATTTTGAATAGTTTATCGTGGGGGTCCCGTATCTAAAAGGAGGTAAGTTTTTTTATTATCAGATAAAGTTCTAAAGCTTTTTCTAGGTATTCAGCTTTATTTAAAGCTACAAGTGGTATTGCCTTTGCATCAGACTCGTGTATATTATTATATTCGGGTTTTGCCTGCTAGATAACTCATCTTCGTTAATTCTCTGACTTTAGAAATTTCTCATTTAAAAGGTTGTTTTTTTTTTTGGAATTTTATAGTTAGTGATAGTATTTTACTACTTTGTTTCTTTTCTCAATTTCTAGATCTTCATTCTTCAGAAAAACTAATAGCATACTCTGAATCAAACAATTAACTGTTCCAATAGGGAAAATTTCTATTCAGTATGATATGGAATATTAAATTTTATCACCCAAGCCCTATATACAAAAAAACTAACTATTCGGTAGGAAAAAACAACTGTTTGATAAAATTCTTGAACCAACGGTTGCCAGCAGGTGTATCTGTATTAATAGCACCGTTTGTTCAATTTGAGTATTTCGATTTTTGCTTTTTGTTTTCTCCTCTGTTTTGAAAAGTGGTTGTCATGAAAAGATTTTTGTCTATCACTAAAGTTTGAAAAAATATTTTGTGGTAAGACATGTTCTGCTCTATTTTTAAATAAGTTTATCGATTTTTCGATATTTTTCACTTTCCAATGCATATAAGAAATTTCCAAGCTTCCAAGGCTTTTAATTGAAAGTCTCTGAACAATTGGTGACATTTACTTTGAAAAGGAGTTTCTTGGATAAGTAAAAATTGTAGCCCGCTTATAGACTTATTTAAATGTAAAGGTAATACCTGATCTTTCCTGCATTGCAATAAGAAAACTTTATGGTTCTTATAGTTTGCTAGTTGCCTGTTTGAGTTTGCCCATCCTTTTAACGCGTCGTGAGTTTCTTGGCCATATGTCTCCCGTATGCCTTGCAAAAATCCCATGGTTGGCTATCCAAATCCAGTCAAGTCTGATCCAAAAACTTATGTTTCAAAAGGTTTGCTTGTGACACAAATATTCTTTATAATTGGTAAATAATTGGAGAGGGCCAGTGAAAAAAACACAGAAATCTATCATATGTTAATATCAACGTTTCGACAAGTATTATTGTCATCCTCAGGATACTAAGAACAGAAATGGCAAATTCACAACTGTAGACACGTTATGGAACAGGTAATATTACAGTTAACTTAAAGTATTAAAGAAGCAAACATAAAGATATGAAATTTTGATTAATATCTTCTTTTTTTAAGTTTACAATACAACAATCAGATAAAATAAAGAAGCAATTGTTATAAGTACACGTAAACCATATTTATAATTATAATACTGTTAACAATATAAAACAATTTTTATTAAAGAATAACTATCCACATAGAACTTATAAGTAAACTATTAAACCCATGCACTAAAAATAACAGTAAAGATTCTTCACAAAAAACAGTTTACCTTAAAATCCCTTACATAGAAAACCTTTCTGAGAGGATAGCTAAGATACTTAGAAAATACTATAAAAAAATATTTCTCTAGACTTAAAGTCGAGACTCCAGAAGAACTTAGGGGTGGCATAGTCTATCAAATTCCGTGTGCAGATTGTGATTGTGCATATGTCGGGCAAACTGGTAGATACCTGAAGACCAGAATCTCAGAACATCAAAGAAGTGTCAGACCTGCCAATTTGGCCACAACAAATTCAAAAACAGCCCTTGCAGACCATGCTTTAAAATTTGCCCACCAATTTGATTTTGACAAAACATCAATAGTAGCTACTCAAAGAAACTTAGGGAAAAGACTGCTACAGGCAAGTATTTCAATAAAAAAAACAAAAATTCTGTGAATAAAAAACAAGATACGGAAGGCCTGGATACTTCTTATTTTAACTTGATTCATAAAATGCGAAAATAAATAATTAAATTCTTATAATGAAATCGCCTTTTCTATGTCTATGGTAATTTTGAACTCTCTCCTTACAATTTTTATCTTTATGGTTACGATAACAACCAAATGTTGATCTTTTTACTGATGGGAAATCATATCATACATCCGCAATATTATAAATTATATTGAACTATTCAGTTGCTAGTCGCCAGTAAAACGATAAACAAATCGGTTCTCAAAAATACATTCATTACAAAAAGAAAATCTAAACAGAAAGAACAAGAAAGGTGTTTCTTTAGCACTGTACCTATATGTACAACAACTTTAACATGGAAATTATCCATTGCATCCTGTGTTTTAAATTTCTAACTAAAGAAATCTGAATATGTTGGTAAGTCCTGATGTTTTACTGTTTTGCTATGGCGCTTAAAATGTTTTAATTTTTGAAAACTTAAAATGCTAAATGTTTTTTTCAATTTTTGTATGTGTCAAATATTGGTTGTAAATAAACTAGGCAAAAATTAATATTGAAATTGTCTATTCCAAGAACCAAAATTGTCCAATTTTTAACAACTTCTTGTACTTATATTGCTCCATAACAGTATTATAATTATAAATATGGTTTATGTGTACTTATAACAATTGCTTCTTTATTTTATCTGATTGTTGTAATGTAAACTTAAAAAAAGAAGATATTAATCAAAATTTCATATCTTCATGTTTGCTTCTTTAATCTTTTAAATTAACTGTAATATTACCTGTTCCATAACGTGTCTACAGTTGTGAATATGCCATTTCTGTTTTTAGTATCCTGAGGATGACAATATAACTTGTCGAAACGTTGATATTAACATAAGATAGATTTCTGTGTTTTTTTTCACTGGCCCTCTCCAATTATCTACCAATTATAAAGAATATTTGGGTCACAAGCAAACCTTTTGAAACATAAAAATTTTAAGTTTTCAATCTTGTGTTTTGTTGCATCATCTCTTTTTGAAAGCCAACAGTACTACATCTATAGGTCTCCAGGTAACGTATTAAATAATTTAATTTGTTCTGAACGATTGAGTATGGTTCAGTGGTATTAGTCAAATTATTCTTGTTATAACTTGTCTTTTCATGAGATTCTGATACCGAATTAGAATGAAGGGAGAATATGTTGTCGTGTTTCAAAGGCGCAATCAGCGCCGGATATTCCTGGCTGTGAAGAACTGACTCATGCGTTGAATTTTGATAGCTGAATTTTGTCTATGATGTTTTTTTTTTCATATTTTCTTCTAAAGTAGTACAAAAGTGCCATTTCACTACTTATATGATGGGTAGATTTTCTTCCCGATACGTTATTACAAATTAGGACGCAAAAGCTGAAAAATGGAAAGTGCAAATTTTGCAAAACTTAGAATCAGCTAGTCTATTGCTCGAAAAGTTGTAGTCCAAAAGCATGTGCAAATGCAAGTGTTAGCTTTCATCAGTTTCTGAAGCCAAGCAAATATTTTGTAGATGGAAGAAATCATTTTGGAGAAAAGGAAATGATTTTTTGAAAGTATGGAACATCATTCTGAAGAAGAATCACACTACTCCGAGAAAGACGTTGCGTTCCCTGCATTTTAATAAAGAAAATTACATTCTTCAAGGTGATTAACTTATATGATTGAAATAAAGGTTAATTTTCCTTATAAATGAAAATTGAAGAAGCTGCAGTCGAAAGGAGAGTTTTGAAGGAGAATGCCGTTCCTGCATGTAATCCTCCAAAATATTATAATAAGGAAACGAATTTGAAAGCAGAATTATCACGTTCAGAAAGGAGAATTAATCGAAACGTTGAATCTGATACTTTAGCTAATCTCAAGATATCAAAAAATATTGTCCATCAAACCATGCAGGATCTAACCTTTACAGAAAGGGACCATTTCAAAAATCAAAATTCGGCATCCGCTGAAGTGCCATGTCAGCCTAGTACTTCATCTTCAGCTTTTTTCGATTGGGGTGGAGCAATTGACAACTATAATGATTTATTGCCAAAGATCTCTGAAACTGTAAATCTCAGAACATCCATAGCACAGTAGCCTACACCTTTGATATCATTTTTTTGGAGGAAAGTTGTCTGAAAATACAACTTTTTTGTTTCTGATCCGTCTAGCATACACCATAGCAATGACAAAAGAGATGAATATTTAACAAGGAAATACCAGAGAACGAAATGGAGCAGCAATAGGTACTGACTTACTCTCCTTATGACAATAATTTTAGGATAAACCAAGATAATGAAATTAATCAAACAGAAATAAGAACGCAGCATACTGAAAAACAAATATTCTTGAGAAAAATGAACAGAAGAATGAAAATAAAATTAAGAATTGCAAAATTGTGGGTAATTATATTCGCAGTCAACCGAAAATTTGGCCGTTTGAGCAGGTGCAACGGTTGAACAGCGAACATCACTAGGTAAAATAGGAAATTTGAGTTCTTCATTGTTGTTCCTAATTCCAAAGAAAATGAGTTATTAAGATTGACAAACGAGTTGATTATATAAAAGAGATTTATATCAACGAGTTTTCGAGAAGTGCAGACGTGTTTAGTAAGTTACTCTCCAACAGCAATACATTAATTGTGTTCCAGGCCGAAGTTAAACAATTATATTCCACACAAAGTAAGTCCGTAGACTATTACACTGTGATTGAGTTTATTCTTATTTTTGTAACGGTCTTTGACGAATGGTGGGTGTATTTTTCCATATTATTTTTGATCAATTATTCAGTTTATTTCATATATTTACATTTGAAACTCTCTAGCTGTCACGCTAGATTTTCCAAAACTGGTCGACCTTGACGGGCCCCTTCCCTTCTTGCATATATGGTATATCGTGGGTGCACCGCTTCAATTCAGTATTCATCACTTCAGTAATCCCACTGCGGTTGTGGAAGGTACAGGTGGCGGCTTTCCTTTTCTAATCTCGGAACTCTCGCGTATTCCCTTTTATTTCCCTACATATATTCCTATCAACCGTGGCCTTCCATCTGTGATAAGTCTTCTTTAACTGCCCATTGAAGTGAAGAGTCTAACTGTCATCCCTATTCCTTCACCCTTATTATCCCACATAATGCCGCGTAGCTGTACTACTTGCAGAAAACAGATAGGGACATCTCAACTATCTATTGCTTGTGCAAAATGCCAGAAACATTTTCATGCTGAATGCGTTGGGCTCTCAGTTGGCGGAACTGAATTGTCTGAGGATGCCGACAAATGGGTATGCCTTTTTGTAGTTCTCAGGATAGGAGACTCCGTAGTTATTGTTCCAGTTCTGGGTATTCTGTCCTTTCTTCTTCGCATTTAACTCAACATTCTCAGTCTCAGGATAGTAGCATGTCATTTACAACACAACATTCCAACACTCTTCTAGATAATATTCAAAGGGTAGCTGCTAGTGTTGAACGTATCGAGAAAGATGACCTATTCAGCCAATTGGCAAATTGTACCCCAACAATGAATGAACAAAGTGTTATACTCTCTAATCAACAGAGCGCGATAGGTGAATGTCAGTCGGAAATTGCAAGTGTACATCAGGCTACTTCAGCACTGGGTGAGAAAGTTGCTACCATTTCTTCAAAACTGGATACTGTTTCCTCGGCTTCTTCTAGTCCTTCCGACCACGTTGACATGACGGAAATTCTGAATCGTGTGGGGAAATCTCACAACCTCATTTTATGTAGTGTCCCTGAGAATGCTGACGCATCGCTCGACACTACCAGTGTTCGTGATATTGTGGAGCACATTCAGCGTTGTGCTAGTTCCGCTCTCATCGGTTCAACTCGATTACCATCCAAAAATGGTAGTAATCCAAGGTGGATTAGAGCTACATTTTCGTCTCCTAATTGTGTTTCGGCTATTTTGAGAAATAAATCTAAACTGAAGGCTCATCCTGTTTTCCGTCACGTAGTAATTTATGATGATAAAACAAAAAAGCAAGTATCTGCCCTTAACTCTCTTCGTGCCGAGTTGAGGCGTCGTCAACAAGCAGGTGAATCGAACCTAACTATAAAATATATACAGGGTATCCCAAGTATAGTATCTTCGTCACCTCCTCCAGCGTTATCATCAAAAAACTGAATAATCTCTTGGTTTGGCCGTTACTTTACACGAATATACAATCACTTTCATCCAAATTTTCTGAACTATTGTCCATTATTCAACTACAGAAACCTTTCATTATATTGATAACAGAGTCCTGGCTCCATCCATCTATTCCAAACGGCGCATTCGACATACCTAATTACACTATTTACCGAGATAATACTACCACCACTCCTGGGTACAGGGGGGTATGTATTTACTTGAGCCAAGATGTCACCTCATCGTTCAAGGTGAAGGAAATACATAAGGATTGGGCTAACATCAATGGCATTTTCTTCGAAATATAAAGACAGAATTTTACACTTTTCATTGGATGTATTTATCGACCTCGTCCTTGCCCTGAAGATACTCAATTGACAGCTTTCCTGTCCGAGAGCTCCGAGAAATATAACAACTTGTTCATAGCTGGAGACTTCAATTGTCCCGATATTCAATGGCCTGTTATTCAGCAAATCTCACCAAACGCGCCGTCGTTCCCATATGCTGAACTTATGACCAATATCAGTCTCCAACAACTAGTTCTTCAACCTACCAGGTACAGGGAGGGTCAGGTTCCTTCTTTGCTTAACTTATTCATCTCTTCCGATTACAATATCATCTCTGAAATCGAATATTTGCCTCCTATTGGAAAATCTGACCACGTTATCTTATCTACCCAAATTCAGCTCAACACTTTCGCCATTAACTGTGAACGAATGAAACTTAAGAGTAGAATTAACTACGAACAAGTAGGCGAAATCATTTCGAATTACGACTGGCATGCTGTTCTCTCTTCTCAGCCGTCGATGGAGGATGTCTGAGGGGTGTTCGCTTATGTAATTATGGATGCGGAGGCCGCTTGTACGACCCTTTCAGTTGAAAAATTAAATCCTTCGAAACCCTGGATAAAACAGTCCACATTGCGTATGATTCGTCGTAGGAAATCTCTGTGGCAACGTTACTTAAGCAGCCGTTCACTTGAAGACTATCGCAATCATCGAGTATATTCCAACATCGTCTCATCAACTATTCAACATGCCAGGAAAAAGTTTGAACATGATTTGGTCTGTTCCAAGAATAAGAAAAAACTGTACAAGTATCTTCGTTTCTCTTTGAATACCCTTCGTTCGTAGCTCCTCTGGAGAGCCTTGCGAGACACTTACCGAGGTAGCTGATATGATGGCCGGGACATTTGCGGTCGCTTTTGTATCGGAGCCGGACAATCTCATTTGTGATCCCACTTTTCCACGTACTGTCGATGAAATAAGAAGCATCGAGATGAGTGAAGAGCTGGTTCTAGGTTACCTTTCGAAGATAAATAAGCATTCCGCCCCTGGTCGAGATGGTATTTCTTTACAGCTGCTACATTTCTGCGCTGAAGCCTTAGCCAAGCCACTTGCTTTTATATTCTCTTATTCTTTCAACTCTTCCTCTCTCCCTCAAGATTGGTTGTCAGCTTATGTTACTCCCATTTTCAAGAAAGGCGATAAGCTGTCTGCTAGTAACTACAGACCAGTAAGCTTGACATCAAATGTCTGCAAGCTACAAGAGAGAATTATTAGTGATAAGCTGTTAGAGTTTGCGTATCAAAATAACTTTATTCCGAAAGAGCAACATGTGTTTCTTCCAGGTAGGTCCACCATCGCAAATTTCCTCTCCTGTGTTGACGATTGGACTAGATGTGTTGATTCTGACACTCCGGTAGATGTTATGTACCTCGATTTTGCACGAGCGTTTGATCGTGTTCCCCACCGCCAACTCCTGTGGAAACTTGAGTTCCTGGGAGTGAGAGGTCATCTGCTTTCTTCGATTAAATCATTTTTGTCATTCCGTACTTTTCGAGTCAGGGTCGGTGACTGTTTCTCCTCTTCTGATGTAAGGGTCCGTAGTGGTGTTCCTCAGGGCTCGGTACTGGGTCCCATCTTGTTTTTGTTGTACACTTCTGAGCTCCCGCGTATTTTTAAATCCAGCTGTGCAATGTTCGCAGTTGACACGAGACTCAGTAACTGTCCACTAGTCAATACAGGACACCTCCAAAATGACCTTGATAATTTATCCAAGTAGTGCGAGGAGTGGTTGTTGCCTCTCAATATCGATAAGTGTTGTGTGCTTCATATTGGTAAGGGAAATCCTAAGATTGCTTACTTCATCGACCAGCAGAGGCTGGCTAGTGTCTCGCAACATTGTGACCTGGGTGTTACAGTCACTGAGAACTTAAATTGGTCTACCCACATTTCAATTGCTGTATCCAGGGCAAAAAATTTACTTATCTACTATCCGAAACTTTCGCTGGATGTGATATTGCCACATGCAGGACCCTCTACACAACTTTCGTGCGACCTATTCTTGAGTATGCGGGCCCAGTATGGTGGGCAAATCTGAACGGAGATGAGGAACTGTTAGAATTCGTGCAGCGGTGGAGCACACGTATTCCGTTTGGCAGAATTCGCCCGGACTACCAGACTAGGCTCCGGTTGTTTCAGTTGCCTTCTTTTTCGGAACGCAGATTGAGAGGTGACTTGATAATCACATATAGAGCGCTTCACTCTCTTTTCGGTGCAGACATGGCGCACCTCTTTCCACTCAATCAGAATCGGGCATTGAGAGGACACTGCTACAATCTGGCTAAAGAGAACTTCAGGACAACAGTGAGGAGCAATTTTCTCCCCAACAGAGTCTTCGAAATCTGGAATCGGCTTCCCTCTGAGATTGTGTTATCGCAAACGGTGAATTCCTTCAAGAACTCTCTGGATAGATGGTCTGAACTTCATCGTTAATAAATTTAAATAAAGTAAATTTAGTTTCAATTTCAGCTCATTTGATTTGTTACTCAGTTTATATGTTCGTAACACTTCTCGAATTCTTTCTTAGTTTCAATTTTATGTTTATATTTTTGAGTTTATAGGTTAACCTTAACTCTCAACTTTTGTAATAATAATAATAATAAATCTTTAATTAATTAATTAAGTTCATTTATCAAAAAGTTTGATTTTCTTTCCATGACAGGTTTCTCAATTATAATACTATTTTCGAGTTCATCCTTTGGCACATAAAAAACTATACTATTTTATGATGAGTTATTAAGAATGAGATCTCTGTTGAAATATATTTGAGCTTCAGAGAGACCTATTCCCTGTTAAAATATCTATTCAAACGTAATTCTACAACTATGATAAAGATATGTAATTAAAATATTGAATAATTCCTTCTTACCTTATACCAAGTTACTTTGGGTTTAGGTAATCCCTCAAACTCGCATATCAATGCAAGTTTCTCTCCAGCATTTATTTCAGTAGTATCATTCATGTTACTTTTTATTAAATTTGTAGACATTGGCTCAGAAACTAAAAGCTCCATTTTCATTTCTTCTCTCTTCATTCTATTCGAGACATTGTAAACTCCGCATGTATAGAAGCCCTTGTCGTTATCGACTATTCGGTTTATAGTTAGATCAGATCTGTCACTGAATTCGGTAGAGTATTTTTTGATTCGATATTCTGAAATGTGTGGACTCATTATCATTTTCAACACATAGGTGAAGAGTTATAAATGTAGAAGCATATAAAGTGTACCTAGGGTGGTTTTAGTCCACTTCAACTGTCATTTATGCGCATGCGCGACTAACTGTATATCATATAATATACAGTTAAAAATAGTTATTTTCTAAAAAGTTCATTTCCATTTTGATATATAAAATATAATCGCGTTCGAACGAAAACGGAATGAGTCAATATCAGCTGAGAGACGAACGTAGAATTGAAGTCGGCAGAAATATGTCATCAGCGAATTCCTACGTTTGACCTAGAGCCACATCTCGATGTCCCTCTAGGTCGAACGGAAGAATTTTGCTGATATACAATATTCATATTAGTACAGGGATGTACAAAGTATTCATTCAACTCGTTTAATAGTTATTACATATTATGGAATAAAATAATTTATATAATATACAGGATGTGTCCACAATATCGTTATGTTTTATATATAAGGAAAGTTATTAATAACAGGAAAACAACCTGAAACAACAGAATTGACAAAAAAGAAAGGATATTCTCAATCCTAAAGTGTAATTGTATCTAATGTCGTTTTTATGAACAAGATTAAATGTACAGGGTGTGTCCAAATATTTCAAATTTGTGATGAACAGTTATTGCGTATTTTTCAATGAATAATTCGTTCATGTCAATATTGATTCTCACGATTTTTGAATAAAATAATTTATATAATGTACAGGGTGTGTCCAAAAAATTTCAAATTTCATTATATGTTGAGAATTATATGACGTCATTTCAATAATGTACAGGGTGTGTTCAGATATTTCAAATGTGTGATAAACAGTTATTACGTATTTTTCAATGAATAATTTATTCATATAAACATTGATTTTCACGATTTTACTAAAAATCCCTTTTTTCATGGAATCATAGTTTCCAAACGAGTGTCATCATATTGCTATCATAAATCGAACGATACAATGTCGATTTCGCTATAGAAATAACATTGAGATAACAAAATTGCTGACCCCAACTACATTTTTCTAATGAATATATTTCACTATAAGGTATCCTGATTAACATTCATTCGACATCGTTCAGTGGTAAATAGAATTTCTATTTAAAATAACGATTTCTTACCGAATGGAAATTACGTATACTCTAGTTTCTACAATATTCACACATCAATAAAACATCCATTGATCAAGTGAAAATATCTTATATACAAGTTACTCATCAATAGAAGATCTATTTAAAAGTACGATTTCTGATTCAAGTGAAAAAATAACTACCATCGATCAGACATCAATACCAAATCTATTGTAGCAGGACCTGAAATAACATATAATCACGTAAGATTTCTATGAGAACATTTTTTTTTCTATTTTATATTTCTAAAGTGGTCCATACATAGTCAATCTCGATCAGGACCGGATTTACATTCAGAGTTTTTCTTAGAAAATATTAACTCAAGTAAGTTTTTAGAATTCAATCGAGATTGACTGTGTATGATCACCCTTAAAACAACAAAGGAATTTCACAAACGTTATTTACATGCTTATTCAACATTTTCTGACCACTAAACACGAGGAGACCACGTAGGTTTTTTTACCTAAGAGGATGACTGCGAAATACAAGCCTCATATAAAAGAAATAATTATTCAATGGTACCAAAGGGAACCTTGGAAACAGGAAAATCTAATCCAACTTCAATCTTTACTCTATTTAAAAACTAGTTCAATATTATGTAATATTCATCGAATATATATATATATATATATATATATATATATATATATATATATATATATATATATATATATATATATATATATATATATATATATATATATATATATATATATATATATATATATTTTTATATATATATATATAAGTATATATTATATATATATATATGAAATTCCAGAAAAAAAAAATAAACAGACTTCTTATACAAAAATTCTATCAGTCTTCTTTGAAAAATCCTATGAAAATATTTATATGGAGGAAATATGGAGTATTTAAGAGACCGTACTAACTAAGGTGGGTAACAATTTATAGAAAAATACAAAAACTCAAAAATATAACGATAAAGTCTTTACAGGGGATACCGTTAAACTCATATGAAATTTTAGAAAAAATAAAAAGTCTCTTGTATTTTGTTATACAGAAGAGAAGGGAACCTTGGAAAAAGGAAAATCTAATTCAACTTCAATCTTTACTCTCATTAAAAACTAGTTCAATATTATGTAATATTTATCGAATATATATATATATATATATATATATATATATGAAATTTCAGAAAAAAAAAATAAACAGACTTCTTATACAAAAATTCTATCATTCTTCTTTGAAAAATTCATGAAAATATTTATATGGAGGAAATATTGAGTATTCACGAGACCTTACTAATTAGGGTGGGTAACAATTTATAGAAAAATACAAAAACTCAAAAATATAACGATAAAGTCTTTACAGGGCATACCGTTTAACTCATATGAAATTTTAGAAAAAATAAAAAGTCTCTTGTATTTTGTTATACAGAAGAAATAACAGGGATTTTCTTCACTTCATTGATCACAGTTGTAACAGAGTTCTTTATTTCGATAAGGGTAAAATGTTTTATAAATTTTTGTGTGACTACCAGATTCCTAAAAATACTTTTTTTCATAGAAAAATAAGTTTCCGATTCATAAATGAATAATTCATTTATTCAATGTACAATGTCTTCATCAAGATTATTTTTTCAAAATTCTAATGTCAGATAAATAGGTATTACGTAATGTTTATCCCTGGTGTGAAGGTGGTGACAGATGTATATCTTAAATCCAAGACGAGGTTGAACTATGATAAAAATCCAAGGTGGTTGATACATGCTCCTAACTCTATGTTCCAGGAGGATTTGGATATCATTTGACTTATATGAAATTCAAGAAAAAATAAACAGTCACTTGTATTTATTATACAAAAACTCTAACTTTTTAAAAATATAACATATTAAATTATCCTTTGAAATTTAATAGTCATATGAGAGAAATATCGAGTATAGATTTTTTCAGAGACCAAACTAGAGTGTGTATTATCTAATAGAAAAATACGATTTAAAACTCATAAATATATCGTTGTTGTACAAAAATTCTCAGAAAAATAACAGGGTGATAGATCCTATGGAAATTAATATTTATATGAGTGTAATACCTATAGATTTTTCAGAGTCACAAGTAGGGTGGATATCAA
Organism: Cynegetis impunctata; assembly: GCA_030704885.1. NCBI lineage: Eukaryota > Metazoa > Arthropoda > Insecta > Coleoptera > Coccinellidae > Cynegetis > Cynegetis impunctata. The sequence goes on along the minus strand of JARQZK010003066.1, from coordinate 104,232 downwards.
TTAATAGCAAAAATACAACTCAAAACTCATAAATATAACGATAAAGTCTTTACAGAGAATATCGTTTGACTTATACGAAATTTAATGGGTTATCAGAGTACTTCCTATTTCATGTTTTCGAAGATGAATAGGTATTTAAAAATTATTATAACATTGAATTACTCTAATATTCGAAGACCGTATGAATATAGTTATATTTAGGGGATTTATGATTATTCGATTCAAAACAAATGTTTCACTCATAATTATTACAACAATCTCCTCAATTTCCTGGTATATTTATCCTACGTACCTACCCTATAATATTGTTATTCTCGATCCATAAATGAATAATTTATTTATCAAATGTACAAGAGTGTCCACCGAATGAAAATTTTGAAAGTTGAACAGATAGTTATTATGTATTCTTTTATGAATAATTTTGACTCCTACATAAATGTTTTTCATGATTCATAAATGAACAATTCATTTATTCAATGTACAGGGGTGTCTACCGAATAATATTGTTATTCTTGATTCATAAATGAATAACTTATTTATCAAATGTACAGGAGTGTCCACCAAATGAAAATTTAGAAAGTTGAACAGATAGTTATGACGTATTCTTTTATGAATAATTTGACCCCTACATAAATGTTTTTAATGATTCTTAAATGAATAATTTATTTATTCAATGTACAGGGATGTCTACCGAATAAAGTTCCAAATGTGTTATTATATAGTTTTTACATATTTTTCAACGAATAATTTATATAGTTAATGTACAGGGTGTGCATCCAGAATATTTTCAATAATTCAAATGTCAGATAGATAGGTATTACGTAATATTTATCGAATAAATTTTGTTAGGTATAGAAATATCAGATTTTATTTCTCACTGAATTCAAATTATTTTGAAGCTTTCATTACAGCCTGTTTGTCACTTGTCAATCGAGATAAACAAACATTAGGAAAGGATACAAAAACTCATAATTTTAGTTAAATATTTCTTCAATTTTTTATTCTTATTCCATACCTAGTTTACATCTTAAACAATTAAATTGATTGGTAGGAGATCCACCCAAGTGAATAAAACATAGGGATGGGTTTATATTTTGAAAGAGTTACATAAAGGAAATGGTAGCTTGTGATAAATCAATAAAAGTTCATAAGACTTCAGTTTCTTAACCAAGTAATCTGCAGGAAAATTAACTAACTTTTTGTACCACTCTTCATAATCGATTGAGTTAGCGCATATAATCAAACCCTCATAAATAATGTCTTTAACTGTAATGGTAACGTCAGTATCCCAAAAATAGTTTAAATTTTTCCATTTATATCATTTAACAAATATTCTAATATTTTTTTCAATCTTTCAACATTTTCTTTGAGCTCCACAACTACATCTCAACATAAAGAATATCAAAATTTGAATGATATATCATAATACCCCATTTATCATGATTTGTCATAATAAACTAATAGTAAATATCTTCAATCAGGTATATAACTTCGATGAAATTCATCCAAGATAGTAGGTGACAGATGACGTATTCTTTAAATCTAAAATGATGGATCTATTCTCCTAACTCTATGTTCTAAACCTAATATTGGAGGTGACAGATCTAGACCTCAAATCCCAGATGGAGACTGATATATGATAGATCTATACTATAAATCCAAGGTGGCGGATCTATGTTCCTTACTCTATGTTCCAGGAGGTTTTTGATATCATTTGACTTATATAACATTTAAGAAAAAAATAAACAGTCACTTATATTTGTTTTAAAAAAATTCCTACTGACAAGATATAACATGTTGAAATATCCTATGAAAACTAATATTCATATGAGGGAAATATCGAGTATTAATTTTTTTTTCAGAGAACAAACTAGGGTGTGTATCATCTAATAGAAAAATATAATTAAAAACTCATAAATATATTGCTGTTATACAGCAATTCTCAGAAAAAATAACAGAGTGAAATATCCTATGAAAATAAATATTTATATGAGTGAAATATTCGAGCCCGTCGGGCGCAACGTGAAATTTGAATAAGCGGAAATTACTGTCATTGTCATCATTCAGACTAGTTTTCCTGTAACCTTTTGTAACTTGTAACTCACCATGTTTTCTTGGGTTTGATTTCCCTTTGTATTAAACTTGAATACAGGAGTAACCTTACACAATTTTGAAATGTTCATTGTTCAATTGGTGCAATTATTTCTTATATGTTTTTATATGTTGATTTGGTGTAATGTGTACGTAATTTCATCTCTCAACCTTAAATGACTCAGCCTCAAGCTGTTAAACTCACTTTGTTGTAAGTATGAAGCCCTCACCTTAATAATATTTTGTAACTGTTAATTTAACAATTTTTAGAGCCCTGAAGATGGACACGTAATTGTCCGAAAGCTTGGCCTTATACAATAAAGAGCTTAACCAAGATCTCAAGTGACTTTTAAACCCAATATACTTAGTTTTCTTTGACTTATATTTAGTTGAGTATTGATGTTTAACAAGATGTTTCAAGACAGTGGTTTTATCGATGAAGAATCGGATAGAATTTTATATGTCGACGATGAGGAATCGAAAAATGAAAACAATTTCATTTCAAATTGTGGATTTCAGAGTGGAATATTTCTAGTGGAGAATGGTTTGAGTCCAGCTCGGGACTTCAGCCCTAGATGAGAGTTAGCTGTAATGATGTTGTCATGTCCTTTGATGAATATGAATGAAAAAATCTGAACTCGATATTTCACTCATATAAATATTTATTTTCATAGGATATTTCACTCTGTTATTTTTTCTGAGAATTTCTGTATAACAACAATATATTTATGAGTTTTTAATCATATTTTTCTATTAGATGATACACACCCTAGCTTGTTCTCTGAAAAAAAATTAATACTCGATATTTCCCTCATATGAATATTTGTTTTCATAGGATATTTCAACATGTTATATCTTCTGTCAGAAGGAATGTTTTTTAAACAAATATAAGAGACTATTTATGTTCTTCTTAAATGTTATATAAGTCAAATGATATCAAAAACCTCCTGGAACATAGAGTAAGGAACATAGATCCGCCACCTTGGATTTATAGTATAGATCTATCATATATCAGTATCCATCTGGGATTTAAGGTCTAGATCTGTCACCACCAATATTGGATTTAGAACATAGAGTTTGGAGAATAGATCCATCTTTTTAGATTTAAAGAATACGTCATCTGTCACCTACTATCTTGGATGAACTTCATCGAAGTTATATACCTGATTGAAGATATTTACTATTAGTTTATTATGACAAATCATGATAAATGGGGTATTATGATATATCATTCAAATTTTGATATTCTTTATGTTGGGATGTAGTTGTGGAGCTCAAAGAAAATATTGAAAGATTGAAACAAATATAAGAATATTTGTTAAATGATATAAATGGAAAAATTAAAACTATTTTTGGGATACTGACGTTACTATTACAGTTAAAGACATTATTTATGAGGGGTTTGATTATATGCGCTAACTCAATCGATTATGAAGAGTGGTACAAAAAGTTAGTTAATTTTCCTGCAGATTACTTGGTTGAGAAACCGAATTCTTATGAACTTTTATTGATTTATCACTAGCTACCATTTCCTTTATGTAACTCTTTCAAAATATAAACCCATCACTATGTTTTATTCACTTGGGTGGAACTCCTACCAATCAATTTAATTGTTTAAGATGTAAACTAGGTATGGAATAAGAATTAAAAACTGAAGAAATATTTAATTGAAATTATGAGTTTTTGTATCCTTTCCTAATGTTTGTTTATCTCGATTGACAAGTGACAAACAGGCTGTAATGAAAGCTTTAAAATAATTTGAATTCAGTGAGAAATAAAATCTGATATTTCTATACATAACAAAATTTATTCGATAAATATTACGTAATACCTATCTATCTGACATTTGAATTATTGAAAATATTCTGGATGCACACCCTGTACATTAACTATATAAATTATTCGTTGAAAAATATGTAATAACTATATAATAACACATTTGGAACTTTATTCGGTATACATCCCTGTACATTGAATAAATACATTATTCATTTAAGAATCATTAAAAACATTTATGTAGGGGTCGAATTATTCATAAAAGAATACGTAATAACTATCTGTTCAACTTTGGAAATTTTCATTCGGTGGACACTCCTGTACATTTGATGAAAAGTTATTCATTTATGAATCAAGAATAACAATATTATTCGGTAGACACCCCTGTACATTGAATAAATAAATTATTCATTTATGAATCACGAAAAACATTTATGTAGGGGTCAAAATTAATCATGAAAGAATACATAATAACTATCTGTTCAACTTTCAAAATTTTCATTCGGTGGACACTCCTGTACATTTGATAAATAAATTATTCATTTATGGATCGAGAATAAAAATATTATAGGGTAGGTACGTAGGATAAATATACCAGGAAATTGAGGAGATTGTTGTTATAATTATGAGTGAAACATTTGTTTTGAATCGAATAATCATAAATCCCCTAAATATAACTATATTCATACGTTCTTCGAATATTAGAGTAATTCAATGTTATAATAATTTTTAAATACCTATTCATCTTCGAAAACATGAAATAGGAAGTACTCTGATAACCCATTAAATTTCGTATAAGTCAAACGATATTCTCTGTAAAGACTTTATCGTTATATTTATGAGTTTTGAGTTGTATTTTTGCTATTAATTGATACCCACCCTACTTATGACTCTGAAAAATCTATAGGTATTTTACTCATATAAATATTTATTTTCATAGGATCTATCACCCTGTTATTTTTCTGAGAATTTTTGTACAACAACGATATATTTATGAGTTTTAAATCGTATTTTTCTATTAGATAATACACACTCTAGTTTGGTCTCTGAAAAAATCTATACTCGATATTTCTCTCATATGACTATTAGTTTTCGAAGGATAATTTAATATGTTATATTTTTAAAAAGTTAGAGTTTTTGTATAATAAATACAAGTGACTGTTCATTTTTTCTTGAATTTCATATAAGTCAAATGATATCCAAATCCTCCTGGAACATAGAGTTAGGAGCATGTATCAACCACCTTGAATTTTTATCATAGTTCAACCTCGTCTTGGATTTAAGATATACATCTGTCACCACCTTCACACCAGGGATAAACATTACGTAATACCTATTTATCTGACATTAAAATTTTGAAAAAATAATCTTGATGAAGACATTGTACATTGAATAAATGAATTATTCATTTATAAATCGCAAACTTATTTTTCTATGAAAAAAAGTATTTTTAGGAATCTAGTAGTCACACAAAAATTTATAAAACATTTTACCCTCATCGAAATAAAGAACTCTGTCACAACTGTGATCAATGAAGTGTAGAAAATCCCTGTTATTTCTTCTGTATAACAAAATACAAGAGACTTTTTATTTTTTCTAAAATTTCATATGAGTTGAACGGTATACCCTGTAAAGACTTTATCGTTATATTTTTGAGTTTTTATATTTTTCTATAAATTGTTACCCACCCTAGTTAGTAAGTTCTCTTAAATACTCAATATTTCCTCCATATAAATATTTTCATGGACTTTTCAAAGAAGACTGATAGAATATTCGTATAAGAAGTCTGCTTATTTTTTTTTCCTGAAATTTCATATATATATATATATATATATATATATATATTCGATAAAGATTACATAATATTGAACTAGTTTTTAATGAGAGTAAATATTGAAGTTGGATTAGATTTTCCTGTTTCCAAGGTTCCCTTCTCTTCTGTATAACAAAATACAAGAGACTTTTTATTTTTTCTAAAATTTCATATGAGTTAAACGTTATTCCCTGTAAAGACTTTATCGTTATATTTTTGAGTTTTTGTATTTTTCTATAAATTGTTACCCACCTTAGTTAGTACGGTCTCTTAAATACTCGATATTTCGTCCATATAAATATTTTCATAGGATTTTTCAAAGAAGACTGATAGAATTTTAGTATAAGAAGTCTGTTTATTTTTTTTTCTGAAATTTCATATATAAATATATATATAATATATATATATATATATATATATATATATATATATATATATATATATATATATATATATATATATATATATATATATATATATATATATATATATATATATATATATATATATATATATATTCGATAAATATTACATAATATTGAACTAGTTTCTAAATAGAGTGAAGATTGAAGTTGGATTAGATTTGCCTGTTTCCAAGGGTCCCTTCGGTACCAGTGAATATTCTCCTGATATTATTTCTTTTATATGAGGCTTGTATTTATCAGTCATCCTCTTAGGTAAAAAAACCTACGTGGTCTCCTCGTGTTTAGTGGTCAGAAAATGTTGAATAAGCATGTAAATAACGTTTGTGAAATTCCTTTGTTGTTTTAAGGGTGATCATACACAGTCAATCTCGATTGAATTCTAAAAACTTACTTGAGTTAATATTTTCTAAGAAAAACTCTGAATGTAAATCCGGTCCTGATCGAGATTGACTATGTATGGACCACTTTAGAAATATAAAATAGAAAAAAAAATGTTCTCATAGAAATCTTACGTGATTATATGTTATTTTAGGTCCTGCTACAATAGATTTGGTATTGATGTCTGATCGATGGTAGTTATTTTTTCACTTGAATCAGAAATCGTACTTTTAAATAGATCTTCTATTGATGAGTAACTTGTATATAAGATATTTTCACTTGATCAATGGATGTTTTATTGATGTGTGAATATTGTATAAACTAGAGTATACGTAATTTCCATTCGGTAAGAAATCGTTATTTTGAATAGAAATTCTATTTACCACTGAACGATGTCGAATGAATGTAAATCACGATACCTTATAGTGAAATATATTTATTAGAAAAATGTAGTTGGGGTCAGCAATTTTGTTATCTCGATGTTATTTCTATGGAGAAATCGACATTGTATCGTTCGATTTATGATAACACTATGATGACACTCGTTTGGAAACTATGATTCCATGAAAAAATGGATTTTTAGTAAAATCGTGAAAATCAATGTTTACATGAATAAATTATTCATTGAAAAATACGTAATAACTGTTCATCACACATTTGAAATATGTGAACACACCCTGTACATTATTGAAATGACGTCATATAATTCTCAACATATAATGAAATTTGAAATTTTTTGGACACACCCTGTACATTATATAAACTATTTCATTCAAAAATCGTAAAACTCAATATTGACATGAACGAATCATTCATTGAAAAATACGTAATTACTGTTTATCGTGTATTTGAAATATGTTAACACACCCTGTACATGAAATCTTGTTTATAAAAACGACATTAGATACAAATACACTTTAGGATTGAGAATATCTTTTCTATTTTGTCAATTCTGTTGTTTCAGGTTGGTTTCCTGTTATTCGTAACTTTCCTTATATATAAAACATAACGATACTGTGGACACATCCTGTATATTATATAAATTATTTTATTCCAAAATATGTTATAACTATTTAACGAGGTGAATGAATACTTTGTACATCCCTGTACTAATATGAATATTGTATATCAGCAAAATTCCTCCGTTCGACCTAGAGGGACATCGAGATGTGGCTCTAGGTCAAACGTAGGAATTCGCTGATGGCATATTTCTGCCGACTTCAATTCTACGTTCTTCTCTCAGCTGATATTGACTCATTTCGTTTTCGTTCGAACGCGATTATATTTTATATATCAAAATGGAAATGAATTTTCAAGAAAATAACTATTTTTTCTAATAACTATGTATTTAATCTGATATACAAATCTACGAAGACGGGCTCCTATATACCACGAATTTTACTCCCCCTACAGTCCTATATATCATATAATCTACTGAACACACATGAAGACTCCTGGGGCCCCCATGAAGAATCCTGGGGCCTCTGGTGCCCCCAGGAAGACACCCGAGGGCCCTCATTCCTATATATATCATATAATATCTCCGGAACCCACATGAAGACTCCTGGGGTCTACATGAAGACTCCTGGGGGCCTACATGAAGACTCCTGGAGCCCCCGGTGCCGCCATGAAGAATCCCTCATAAAAAATTTCAGTTCTCTGGGCCCCCATACGTATTCTCATACCTATAGTTACAGTTAGTCGCACATGCGCAGAAATGACAGTTTGGACTTTGGAAAAGTTGAAGTGGGCTAGAACCGCCCTAGGTACACTTCTGACAAGTAGGCCAAGAGCCGGGTACTTTCTGCTGCAGAACAGATTTATTTTTGGAAAAGGTTCAGGGGTACCCCTCGAATGTTATCCAATTTGGCGAGACGCGCAGGCGCGAACTTCAGCCGCCATCTTGGAAAACACGTTTCATAAATATCTCCTTAATCGTGCATCGTACGACGAAAAGAGAGATCATTTTTATAGATGAACTCATTTCCGTTTTAATTTATAGCGCTCCAAACTTTATTCAATATAGTTATTGCTAAATATATAGTTGACGGTTGATGCTACCTTAAAAATGCCGGTGAGCAAATTTGTAGAATATAAAATTTTCTATACTGTCACATTTATAATTTAAGAGCTAAAGCTTGGTAAAACTTGCATCTCGTAAATTAAGCAATGTTGCTCGTGTTATACGGAAAACATTCAGTAACGCATAAAACAGCCAAAACGGTATAATAATAATCATTATTATTATTATTATGAGAAGGTGGAGATGGGGATGACACAGTTTAATTCAATTGAACGAAGTGAGTTCATAGCTTTGGTGATGAAGTTAGACGTCTCGTTTATCGCATGTGAATTCGATGTCATCCATAATTGTTTTGGTCAATGCAAGATGAGCTAATATGTGTGCTCTGCCTTATAGAATGCTTGACCGAACATGATTTTTCCAACACCATTAGTAAAGTAAATAGTCTGAAAGATATCGGCGAGCCTACTGCCTGCCATGATGAACCCTATTGACGCTAGTAAGGACATCAGTAAATGAAAACCTTCAAGACGGGCAATTGCAGGAGAAGTTGGGTCAGCACTGTGTATAATTTTATGAATTCTCACAGGCAAATTGAAAATCACGATACAGGCCTCTTGGTTCACGGTTTTGAACTGCTCACCAGCCAAAAGTAGCGCTGTGTAGATTGTGTCGTGATCAGAGGGCGGTGCATCGATTAATGGCATGAAGTGTTTTCGATTTTGCAAATGTTTTACCGGTTGTTGCTTCTTCCTTAAAGCCATTTCGTACAGCCCCATTAAATCACACATTGTAGGTAAATTATTGTGGCTAATCGGCCGAAGACAATACATAATTGCAGCAAGGAGAGCTTGCAAACTACTCGCATTTGGTTTGTCATATGGGAAAAGTGAAACAGTTCCAAAAGTTCCAAACTTCACAGCTGATTTAATTTCCTTTGATAGACAAGGTATAGGCTGATCTCGATTAACAGCAACAAATGCAGTGACACAATGGATTCTTCCCTTTGCGTGAAACGCGCCTGTTCCATCTAGAGTAATTACATTTGAATAGGCGTTGTTGAAGAAGAAAATGCATAATAAAGTAAAACTTGAGGTCACAGGCGTTTAATGCAGGAATACTCGAAAAGTAATACCTATTTGTACGTAGCACAAAATTCCGAGGCTGATAAAACGTCGCTGAGATATATCGAGCCAAGTTTTTTGTACCGGGTGGTCAGATAAGAATGTAAAGTGCTGTATCTCATGAACTATTTGTAGTAGATACATGCGATGAAAAATTTTATATCTAAAGTAGTATACTCACAGGCGTTATGCCTCAACTTGACCTTAGACCTTTCGACGCGGACTAGAATCAAAAATAAGATTTTTTTAAAAAATCAAAATTTTTCTGTGTCACCTTGGGTTGGCCGGAAGTGGTGAGGGTTACCTAAAAAAAGCTAGGAGATGCGGTAAGATTCGAAACTACAGTATTGCTCTTGATTGCACTGCATTTTATCTGATGCAATATGCGAAATGTTTACATTATATTAGCCTTGTATTTCTATATTTTTTAATTCAATTGCTCTGGATTGCACTAAGTTCGAAATAACTGGTTTTTTAAAATAAAGTTGAAAACGACATTCTCTTCACTGTCCTTGTCAATTTTGCAAGTCTCGTCTTGTTTACGAAGAGTCAGTTTAACATGACGTCATCGAAGGTAGGGCATGTGTAATTATCATTACTAGTCCAATTAGACGTACAACAGCTTGATTTCACTGAGATCGAAATAACTGTTTTTTTAGAATATAATTGAAAACAACATTCTCTTCAATATCCTTGTCAATTCTGCAATTCTCGTCTTGTTTACGACGACCGCGACTATGTGGAGCCAGTTAAATATGACATCATCGAAGGTAAGGCATGTGTTATTATCATAAATTGCCAATTAGACGTGCAAATCCAGTTGTTTTTCAAATAATAAAACTGAAATTAAACTACCCACCGAATCGGAAAAATATTTGAAATTCAAAGATTTTTCTCATAAGAAAAGGGCTAGATTTACAATTTACGCGGACCTTGAAAGTATTCTGGAAAAATGCAATGAAAAGTTGAGTGAAAATTCTCATGCTTTTTGGGAAACCGTTCAAGGAAAATGATATAAAATGTAGGGATCATTTTCATTCAAAACCAAAAACCAACATCAGGGGCCTAAGTCATCAATCTTGTAATTATCAAGAATCTCATGTTATCCCCGTATGTCTTCAGAATTTATTTGGTTATGATTCACACTTCATAATTGAAGAATTAGCTACGTCATTCCAAGGAAATGTTAAGGTTCTACCAATCAATAAAGATAAATATATTTCGTTTTCTAAACAAGTTTACGGAACAAATTCGCACGCTGAGATTTATAAATTCCTTCAGATTTATGGCTACCTCTATTGAAAAACTATCGTCTCATTTAGATGATAAGCAGAAAAATAATACCAGATGTTATCGCAATTCTGAAAGAATTTTCAGCTTATTGAACAGAAAAGGAATATTTCCCCATGATTACATTGACTAGTGGGCTCGCTCAAATGAGACATGTCTCCCCTCAAAAGAATCATTTTATAACAATTTAGGAGATTGTGATTTAACTGATGGTCAATACAATCACGCTCAAAAAGTTTGGTCTCATTTCATTATTAAAACACTATATGAATATGCGGATCTTTATTTAAAAACAGTTGATTGTTGTTAGCTGATATTTCTGAAAATTTTCGCGAAACCTGTTTGAAAACTTAGTTGGAGTTGAATCCTCTGCATTATTACACTCTTCCAGGATACTGTCTCCAGACAATGCTAAAGACTACAGAAGTTTATTAAGAACTACTGACAGACGTAGACATGATGATGTTTGTAGAAAATGAAATTAGGGGTGGAGTGTCACAATGTAGTAATCGATACACAAAAGCTAACAATAAATATATGAAAAAGGGTTTCAATATTAACGAACCTTCAAGTTACCTCATGTATTATGACATAAAGAATATGTATGGCACGTCTATGACTGATTACTTACCACTATCAGATTTTCAATGGGCAGATGAAAATATTGGATGTACTCAACATTCCAGATGATTCAGATGTCGGGTATATTTTTGAATGCGATTTAGACTACCCAACATATTTACATGAGCTCCACAAAAACTAACCTTTAGCTGCCGAACATAGAGAACCAACTTCTTCAACACAAAAAAAGTTATTAACTACTTTAATGCCAAAAAGTAATTATATCGTACACTATAAAAACCATAAATTCTACTTGAATCATGGAATGATTTTGAAACGTGTTCACAGAGTATTGAAATTCAAACAATCTCCTTGGTTACGTAAATACATTGAACTCAATAGTGCGCAAAGAAGAGAAGCACGTAATGACTTCGACATGAATCTCTTCAAATTGTTCAATAATGCAGTATTTGGCAAATGTATGGAAAATATGAGAAAACATAAAGATGTTCGGATAGTCACTAAGTGAAACGGTAAATGGGTTGCACGTAATTTGATATCCAAGCCTAATTTTCGTAGTTCAATAATTTTTTCAGAAGACTACTATTATCGAAATGAATAGATTGGAAATTACCCTCAATAAACCAACCTACGTGGGATTCACTATTTTGGATATTTCAAAATTATTATTATACGATTTTCATTATAACTACGTTAAAAATGTTTTTAAGGATAAAGCTACATTGTTGCATTCAGACACGGACTCTCTTCTATACAAATTTGAAGAAGACGATATTTATGAAAACATGAGGTCGGAGATAGACAGATTCGATACGTCGAACTATCCAGAAAGCAACATATTTAACTTACCTAGAGTCAATAAGAAGGTACTGGGTAAAATGGAAGATGAGAACAATGGTTCTATAATGTTAGAGTTTGTAGGTCTTGGATTCAAAATGCATTTATACACAATTGAGAATTCCGAAAAGAGCGAAAAAAAAGGAAAAAAAGCAAAAGGGGTGACTGCTGCGTCATTGAAAAAATTAATTTTAATGATTACAAAAATTGTTTATTTAAGAATGAAATTCTTAGAGAAAAACAAAATTTAATAAGATTATTTAGACATGAAGTATTCTCAATCAAACAAGAAAATGTTTTACTGAATTCTTTCGATGAAACGCATGATCAGTCCTTTTTCAACCGATACCAAGCCGTGGGGTTTACAAACACTCATTTCTTCAGATTGACTAGTCTTAAACAAACATTCGCCAGAGAAACAACAGTCTCTTTCTTTCAGCAATGTCTCGTTAGAAAAAGATTGAATATAAAGTAGCAGTTAAAACTAAAACTGTATGTGAGCAATCATTACTCGTTGTATTTATATGACTTGCTATCTAATAATATTAATGGTGATGATTTTATAGATTTTGATAGAAAATTCAATGTTTAATAAAATTGAGGAAAATTACAAAAATATAGATTACTGTATAGATATAAGTTTTTTTTGAATATGCTCCCTTTGCTAACAGCTCAGTTTTGAACTCTATATTGAAAGTTCTTGAATCTTTGAACTTGCCACATAAATTTTCACCAGAGTCGAATGAAGCCCACAAGAGAATTTCCAATTCGATAAAGGAAAATATTCTGCGCTATAAAAAAGATGTAGAAGCTCTTCTAGGATGGTATGACGGACTCTGTTGCAGCCCTTGGCCTTCATCAAAAATTTCCGAATATCAATGTACTCTATTCTTGTTAGGGACTCTGATTCGATAAACAAATTAATACAAGTTATTTCCGTAATTGTTTGCGCGGCTCGTTATCATAAAAACTGGTTATAATTGAAAACAACATTCTTTTCAATACCCTTGTCAATTTTTTTTGCAAGTCTCGTCTTGTTTATGACGACCGCGACTATGTGGCGCCCGTCAAACGTCATCGAAGGTGACCGAATTTGACAGGAGGGTGGGGAACGTGTATATATAAACGACAAACACACAGTCACCGAACAAGTTCAGCACCATGATTTCTCAACTGAACAAAGAATCTACAGCTCAAGAGATGCAGAGCGCGAGCTCTCTAGAAGTCAATAGAAACTATATAATTAAAGGTATATCAAGAATTCAAATGAAGTATGGTGAGAAGATACAAGTGAAAACGGATGATCTATCAATTATTCTAACAGCAAGGTTTGCAGTAATTTCTCAAGATGATCAAATCGTTGAAATTAATAAAAAAATTGAATCTGGCAAAGTTTGCACTATGAAAAACCTTGGAAAAGCTGGACGAACCGTCAACATTGAATTTGGAGAGGCGGAGTAATGTTGGGGAGGGAAAAGAAGGAAGAGGAGTATATTCATAAAACAGACTTATAAACGTAATAGCATTCAACAGCAGTCTTCGACTAATGGAAGATCTCAAAATAAGAGTGGAAAAATTTTGTCAGGAATTGGAGATTTTAAAACAGAAAATTATAATAAATGAATCGTGTAGATTATTTCAACGATTGAGAATCAATGAAGATGACGAGGGAATTACAAATAGAAATTACTCAATACAAAAACAAATTTATTTTCGACTTGGAAATAACCAGTTGAATAACATCACAATAGAAATCAAGAAAGACTTGCAGAAGATAATCAAGAATATTGTTTTCAATGGACACAACTTGAATGAATGCAGCAACGAAGATTTTTTCAGCTGTCAAATGAACTTGAATGATTTGAAAACATATATGGCAGCATATGAAGTCCTATTCAATTTCATCACAAACTAAATCAGTATAGAGGAACTCTGCACCTTCTTCGTCAATTCCACATTAAGTTGATACATAAATTTATTATGGGCAGAAATTCCGAATTATTTAAAAGAAGAATATGGTTATTTTATTGGTCCTTCTCCTCAATAGTCAGAAGAAGATGAAGGTTTCGATGAAAAATATTATCCTCTCCTACTCCTCCTCCTACACCCGAAGAAGAAGAAGATTTGTGTTTCGATGAGCAATAATTTTTGTAAATTATATATATATATATTGTAAAAATAAATGTATGCATAAAAAACATGTTATTTTTTGATTATTTCACATTATCAGAACTTATCCAACTATTCCAAGAATTGTCTAACTCTAACCATTCAACGAACAATTTTTCATCTTTTCTGTTAATAACTTTTTTAACCAGAAGAATGTCTTGATGTTTCACACGTTGCAGCCCCATTTCATAAAATCCATCAGACATTGATTCGTTGTTTTCATCTCTCAACAAATATGTAATTGGATTTGTACTTTGTACTTTTCTAGCTGTAAATATCTCATTAGACCAATTCGGTGTATATGATTGATCGAAAAGGCTTCAGTATTTACTAATTCGTACCTGATCACCAACTTTGAATTTCGAATTCAGATTTCTAATTTTGATCTGGCTGTAGACTGTGATCAAAAGATGCTTCTCATTTTTTTTATTTACTTGATTTGACTTCATTCCAATAGTTCTGTGAACGGTGTTGTTGTACAAATCAGCAAGTTCTTCTGAAATACTAAACCATTTATAGGAGCATTGTAAACTGAATCTTTCCCATAGAATATTCTTGAATGTTCTGTTGAACCTTTCGATAATTGAAGCTTTTTTGGAACTCCAAGTATTGTAGTGATGTTCATTCTAAACTTTTTCATGAATTGGTTGAAGCTTTTATTATAAAATTTCTTTTCCAAATCAGATTGTATATTTTGCGGTTTATTTTTCATTTCAACCAAAATTTTGTTCGTTGCACTTGTCACTACTTCACCCGATTTCCTTTTCAATGGTGAACCCAAACTTTTTTTGAAAAATAATTGATACAAGCCAGAACATATTTATAATCTTTATTCTCCCGTGCATCAGGTATCATCTCGATCAAATCTATTTGAATCAGATCATTGATACCTTTCAATATTACTTTACGTCGAGGAAAATTGACTCTCGCCATTTTATGAATTTCATCGACATCTTTCTTGATTTGACTAATTTTTTTCATACCGTATTGAACGTTGATTGGAAGACTATTGGACATTCAATTAACAGTTCAACAAATAAATGCTCATTTTTCACACCACAACATTTTATTCTATCCTTATTTTGTATCAAAGTATTTTTTATTTCACTAACCCTATATTTTCGATCATTAACCTTCTCTTTTCTTCTTCCACATATCGTAGGCCTTAGGCCTGTATTTTCTAACCTTCAGTTCTCCTGAGATATTGAAGACCACGATTCTGTCCATCTCTTTGGAGGTCTTCCTAAGGGGCGTCGTGTTCGTGGTATACCATCCCTAGTGATTTTTGCTAGCCTTCCTCCAGCCATTCTGATCATTCCAGGCTCTTCTACGTTTACGTCCCCTCCTGACAATGTCTTTCACCTCACATTCCTGTGTTATGTCTGTGGTTCTTTTTCTGTCCCTTAATGTGTAGCCTGAGATGTTTCTAAGTATGTTCATTTCCGTTGTTCGAAGGATATCTTTCATGAACATTAATCATGATGTTTAAACCATGCGAATGATCATGAACTTCGACGATAGCTCCTTTTCCTAGTAAAAATTCCCAATAATTCTCAGTTTGGATTAAGATATAATTTTTCGTTTTAGAATCAAGTTTGTTCGATTTGAATCGTACTAGAATTTTATATGCATAATATCTGAAATCGTTCTCATATCGCTGCTTTCGATAATATGTATTGATGTGATGCCCAAATTTATCAATACTCATTCTATGACATCCGCCTCACGTAGTTTTTCTAAAATATACTCAATTTCGTTTATATGACCTGTATATCCAGCTGTTTGCGAGGATACAAACAAACGCAATCTATCAACAAGCTCATTTATATCGTCCCAAAAAACATAATCTACTGGATTGTTACTGAACACTTTCATCTTCATCATTTCACCACCTAGCTTTTTAGATCTAAGAGATGAATAACGAGGTCTTTGAGGGACTAAGAGAGCAATTGAAAGTTTACCAATAATATCATTATACTTGTAAGAACCGTTACCAGCAATCTGATCTCTAGGATTATGATTTCTTCTGTAAGCACTTGTTCTCTTGATTATATCCAAATAATTTTTCTCGTCTGAAGCTTTGAATCCAGATGGTCGTTTTTTGAATAACAGTTCAAATAGACCAGGAGTCGCTGTATAAGTAATGGAGTTTCCCAAATTATCTGTAATTATTATATCACCAAGTTCAGGATCTATAGAAAATTGCGCAATTTCAAGTGTATTACTTTCGGGAGCAAACCTCACACCATTTTGAAAACCAAAATTATTCTCTACATCGGCAATCATTTCAGAGGTAGTAAACTATTTAACCTATGAACTAATTCATCCGACTTGGAAAATGTCTGAATATATTCTTTGCTGTCTTCCATCATTTTACTGAAGGCCTTATTTTCTTTATCTGTTTGTTCTCCGTCATTTTCATCTTCTTCTTCTTGTTCATCAGATTTCGATGAATATACCTCTTCATCGACAAGGAAGTCTCATTCTAATTTTTTCTTTCGAACAGAGGTATTCCGGCTAGGAGTTGTATACTTCTCCTTCTCCTCTTTAGGTTCTTCTTTTTGTTCGCTTTTAATAGATTGAAGATCCAAATTGCCTGTGTTGAGTTTCTGAGCTATTTCCTGCAATCTACTAGTTATTGGTGAAAAAGACACTTGCCTTTCGATTTTGTCTCTTTTAAGTTGAACAAGCTTTTCCTTCAAAACTTTTCTCACATTTAGAAGCTCTGATTTGACTTCAATTTCATTCATCGTACAAAAGGTTTATACAACAGGACTGTAAAAGCTGTCTGTTAAAGCTGTCTGTCTGTCTGCTAATGCTATCTGTTAAAGCTGTCTGTTAAAGCTGTCTGTAAAAGCTGTCTGTCTCTCTGTTAAAACTGTCTGTCTGTTTTAGTTGCCTGTCGGTCGAAGCTGTCTGTCTGCCTGTTTGTTATAGCTATCTGTTAACCTACTCATCGATCCATTCGAATGCTCGAAAAAATCACATTCACGATATTTTATACTGATCAAATACCTTCTGAAATCTCCCTTTAGTAATCTCAGAATCCCTGTCAATCACTAACAATCCAAACTCATCTTTCCAACATTCTCCACACATTGATTTGAACTGATCATATTTAACGTCTGTATTCATATGTTCATTATAGATATGTCTGAGATTCAATTAATCTAATCGGAATAAAATTATCAAATTTGCATTATCTCGCACAAATTACATAGGAATCCTTGTATACGTTTAACAAAGACAAAAGCAATCCCCCATGCTGAAATATTCTCTCATTGTATCCTGCTTATCACAAGATACATCATCGAATTCGTTTTAGCTTCAAATGGTTGTATAATGTTTTTACAATTTTGATATTTGAAATAATTGATTCCTTTGTTTGGAGTTATAATATTCACCAGAAGCATATATTTCGGTTGAACTAGAGACTTTGAATAAACGTATATATTCTCGAAACGTTGCCCATTAAAATGCAGAAGCAAAGTGATCATTACATTCGTTTTTCCACAGGGGCCTATGATGAGACACCTTATTGTCGAGGGTAAAAGAAACCCATGTATTTTTAAAACTGTTGCTGAATTTATATCTGTATTATTTATTGGTAGAGTTCTTTATTGTTTCACTATCCTCATGACTGGTTTAGAAGGACTATACTAACAATACTTTTCAGTATGTATTTATACCTGATATAAGTGAAAATTTCATCATTCATTTTGTAAACAGGAACCGAGCAACAACTTATAAAAATGCGGTGTCCGAAGAAAAAAGTTAGTCGTAAATCGAACTTTACCAAGAGAGGTGGTGGTTTTGTGAATACTTCAAACTTCCTGTGGAGTCACACATTCCTTCATATTCGTATTGTGGACCGGGAAATAAGCTTCATGAAAGATTGAAATGAGGTGATCCAGGAATCAATGAATTAGATGAAGCTTGTAAAGAACATGATATAGCATATGATCAAAATACTGAAATCATCTAAAGCATAAGAAAGATTCCGTTCATCTGACGCATCATTAGGAGAAAGAGCAGCATCATTAGGTGTTAGTACAATCATGAAGGCAAAGACCAAATTAGGGATCAGTATTTTAAGATAAAATATCTCAAGAGAAAACAAGAAAAAGAAAAGAAGCGGAGGATTATCTTTGAATTCTGCAATTTATTTAGCAAGGAAAGCTCTGAAGAATGACCGCATGTCTGATATGAAGAACTCGATTAAGATTGCCGTAAAGGCAATAAAAAAAAATGAAAAGTAGGGTAGAAAAATGTTGAACTCTGCTCGCGTTATACCAGTACCAAAAAGCGGTGGTTTTCTTCCGCTAATTCCTTTGTTTGCAGGATTGTCTGCTATTAGAGGGGCAGCTAAAGCTATGAACGCAGCCAAAACGGCATCGGAAAATTTGAAAGTAGCTCATCGTTACAACCAAATGATGGAATCTATATCTATGGGAAAAGGTTTATATTTAAGATCTTATAAATCTGAATTAGGACTTTTTTTAGCCCCTGCTGGATTGAAAAAGAATTACCTGTAAAGCTACCCAACCGTTTACTCACAAATGTTGACTTGATAAAATCTATCGGTATATTGAATATCCCTCATTTTTGCGGAGTATTCATGAGAGTAGTTAACACTAAGGGAGAACTGATCCACAATTGGCGGCCATCGAGGTGGGGGGACCTTTCCGTCTACGTCAAATCGGTATGCAAGATGGATGCTATGACGTCATGGGGCCTGGGGGCCCTCTGTCATCTAATATAAACGCTCCTTCTCCTCGATCCTGGCCTGGGGGCCCTGACTATCTCTCTCCCTCTCTCATGAGGGTCCTCTCACTCCTTCTCATCGATCCTAGCCCTAGCTGAAATATTAATAAATGAAAAAAGCTGTGTCGGTGTCTGGGATTCGAACCGCAGAATTTCTGCACCAGAGTCTAGTACTCAGACCGATCATCCATCAATCCATTGTTATAATTAGGATTAAGCGAGTGATATAACTAACTTGCGCGACGTTAATCTTGAATCATAGATATCTCAGATCTGTCATACGTCATCCGATCTGTTATTCGTAACTGTCAAATGTCATCTTGAATCATAGATATCTCGGAGCATAGAACTGTAATACGTTAAACATTTAAATTTTGAATACAATTCCAACGCCCTTCCCTCTGTTGGTGAGATTGTGAATGATGAGAATACATTAACCTGTCATACACGATCCACCATCTGTTGACCAGGTTCTGAATGACGATTATACAGTGATCTGTAAGATCGTTAGTTTTTTTTTATGTTGCTATTAATAGGGACCCAGAGAACTGAAATTTTTTATGAGGGATTCTTCAGGGGGGCACCGAGCCCCGCGTAGTCTTCATGTAGGTTCAGGAGATTGAAATTATATGAAATATATATATATAGGAATGGAGGGCCCTCGGGTGTCTTCATGGGGTCACAGGAGGTCCCCCGTGGAGGCACTGGGCCCCCAGGAGTCCTTATGTTTGTTCAGTAGATTGAAATTATATGATATATAGGACCGTAGGGGAACAGAAATCTTTTTGGTATATAGGAGACCGTCTTCGTAGATTTGGATATCAAATTACATACATACAAGATAGTTATTTTCTTAAAAATTCATTTCCATTTTGATATATAAAATATAATCGCGTTCGAACGAAAACGGACTGAGTCAATATCAGCTGATCGACGAATGTAGAATTGAAGCCGGTGTCAGCAAATTCTCTGTTCCGTAAGTAAATGAATTAATCAGATATAGGTCAATATTTCGTTCTACTGAAGAATTTCAGCATCAGCGTTTTCTGAATCATGTAAGGGGGTCCATACATAGTCAATCTCGATCCGGATCAGGATTTCATCATTTTGAGACCAGATCCGCATACATTATCAATCTGGATCACCGATCTCGATCGAGATTGACTGTGTACGATCTCCCTTAAAAATCAACAAAGGAATTTCTACATGCTTATTCAACATTTTTGGGCCGTGTGCAAAATCCCTCCTCCACTAAAAACTTCCTTCTGATAATTGTTGAAATTTTTCTTATTAATTTCATTCCACCTTCGACTTCATTTGAAGCAGCATCGTTAAACTTTCGATCTAACCGTTTGGGTGTGTCTTCCTGTCTTAGTGAAAATCAAGTAAGTTTTTTTGAGTTATACCTCAGAACGTTATTTAATATTTTTTAATTTGTTTTAGAGACGGATTTATTAGGAAAATTGAATAAAGTTTCTTTCCTAGAGAGGAAACCAAAGAAGAAGCTATCCGATCTGATTATCGAGGAGCCTCACAGAATATACGAGGTAAAAATAATTACTTCTGCGTTCGGAGAGTCAGTACTTCTAGACTTGGGTGACTACCATATCTTTTTACTGAAGAGAGTGACTGAAGAATACAAGTGTCATATAGAGGAGAATATTCCATCGTATCCAAGGGAACATTGGAAACCTGAAAAACCAATCCAGCTCCAATATTTAAACTTATTAAAAACTAGGTAAATATTATTCAATTTCCTATAATATTTTTCTCTCCGTCTGTGTGAATTATACAAAAATGAATTTCACTGGTAAATTAACTAAAATAGATGAAACTCTCAAATTAATTCAACAAAATTATTCTCTTTCAAATTGTAAAACATGGCAAAAAATGATTTACTCACATATTTGTACGTGTTATAGAGCTTTGAAACGAATTAATTTTACTATAGGTGAAAAACGTAAAATATACTCCAAAATCGTTCAGCTCAAACGTATGAGCTGTTTTATTAAATATTTCCCTCAACAGCAACAACACAGTGGCGGAGGTTTACCGAAAAAACGTAATGATAGAATTCGGTGGAGGAATATTAATGCTATTTATAAAAATAGAGTTAGGACTGGATTTATCATTAATTTACGTCATTTAGATGTCCAATTATTCTTAGATGATTCTCTATTTCTTTTCAAAAATAAAATCAGTAAAATTCTCAAGGATTTTAGTACTTTAAAAGTGAACACAACTTTCTGGGGTGATTTCGTGAAAGTATCGAATGACTGTGAAATTATAGAACGAAAATATTTCGGTACGCCGAATGCTATTATCGATATATCAACAGATTTATCAATGTGGTTCAAAGAAAATGTCTTAAACAAAATTTTACATTATTTAGAAGAGAAGAGCTTTAAAGGTAGTGGTTGGGCTCTCTCGAAAGTTGTCTTATTGGAAGTAGCTATTAATAAATTTGAAATGGGTGCAGGCGGTTCATCTTACATCAATTTACTTCAGGAAATAATTAACAAAAAAGCTTGCTTTAACGTTGTGAACAACGATAATGCATGCTTTTTCTGGAGCGTAGTCAGTTGTCTTTATCCAGCGGCTAGACATTCAGAACGAATGTCATCATATCCTTTATACTCTGAAGTTTTGAGAACCACAGGTTTGGAATTCCCTATGGAACTTACACAAATCACGAAATTTGAAAAAATGAATGATATTTCGGTGAATGTATATGCTTTGGAATCAATCGAGAGTGAAAATAAATCTTTTTATTCAGTGATACCCATCAGGTTGAGTCAACAACAACACCTACTTCCTAATCGTCACGTTAATTTACTATTAGTTCAAAATATATACTATCCTAAATTAAATGAATATGACCCGGTCATAGAAGATCCTGAAGATAGCGATGACGACAACGAAATCAGATATCAGTATTGCTGGATAAAAAATCTTTCTAGACTCGTATCAGGTCAAATCTCCAAGAAAAATGGTAAAAAATACATTTGTGATAGATGTTTGAATTATTTTAGCGCTCAAAGTAAATTGAATGAACTTGAAGCGTTATGTCGTGATTTGAACCATTCTAAAGTTACTTTTCCGAAATATGACTATGTAGAATTCAGAAATCACTCTTTTAAGCAAAAATGTCCCTTTGTGATTTATGCAGATTTCGAAGCTATTTTAGAAAAGTGTAATGAAAAAATTAGTGCCAAGACAACTAAATATCAAGAACACAAACCCTACAGTGTAGGATATTACCTAAAATGCTCCTATGACGATAATCTCTCACGTTACGCTAGTTTTCGCGGAGAAAATTGTCTAGATTGGTTCTCCGATGAAATTGATAAAATTGGTAAATTTATTTATTCAAAAATTAAGCACATTGAACCTATGACGGAGGTACCTGATGAAGTCACCACTCATTGTCATATTTGTGAAAAACCCTTCACAAATAAGGAGATAATTGTTAGAGATCACGATCATTTTTCCGGGGAATTTAGGGGGTGGGCTCATCAGAACTGTAATTTAAATTTCAAAAAACTTTTTATTGTCCCAATATGCGCCCACAACCTTTCAAATTACGATGGTCACTACATCGTGAAGTCACTTCTTCAACGAGGACCAATCAACCCCCTAGCCCTCAATAAAGAACGATACATTTCATTCACCTATTATCACAAGGAAACTAAACTCAGATTCAGATTTATAGACTCATTCAGATTTATGGGAGCCAGCTTGGACGAACTAGTTTCAACCCTGATTCTAGGTAATTTCAATAATCTGAAAAAAGAGTACCCCGATCTAATCGATGAGGAATTTGAGCTTCTAACCCAAAAAGGTGTCTTTCCCTACGACTATATAACTGATTTCGATAAACTTAATGATCCAACATTTCCTACCATCGAAAAATTCTACAATAAACTCACCGATTCTCATATTAGCGAGAAAAATTACCGTTATGCTCAAAAAGTGTGGAAAACCTTTAATATTCAAACACTAGGTGAGTACAGTGACCTCTATATGAAAACCGATATAATGTTGCTCGCAGATGTAATGGAAAATTTTAGGGAAACGGCTACAAAGACCTATAATCTCGATCCAATTTGGTTCAATACTTTACCTTCATATACATGGTCCTGTATGCTTAAATATACGAAATGCCGCTTGGAACTTATGAAAAAAATAGATATGATTATGTTTATCGAGAGAGGTATACGTGGGGGCATTTCGTGTTGCATGAATAGATTTTCAGAAGCTAATAATCCTAGTATGAATGATTTTGATCCAAGTAAACCTACAAAATATATCTTTTATATCGATATGAATAATTTATATAGGTATACCATGGGACAATTTTTACCATATGGAGGGTTCGAATGGTGTGAAAATACCGATATAGATGTAACTAAAATACCTGACGATTCTCCCGAAGGTTATATACTAGAGGTAGACATCGATTATCCCCTGAAATTACACGATCTTCATAAAGATCTACCATTTTGCTGTGAACACCTCACCCCTCCAGAAGGAGGAGTACATAAAAAGCTATTGTGTACCCTGTTCAATAAGAGAAATTACGTGATTCACTATAGGAATCTCAAGCAGGCATTAAAAGCAGGTTTGGTTCTTGTAAATGTTCACAAGGTGCTGAAATTCAAACAGAGTCCATGGCTGAAACCCTATATAGATCTGAATACGGATCTACGAACAAAAGCTACCACTACGTTTCAGAAAAATCAATTTAAACTTGCTAATAATGCCGTTTTTGGTAAAACGATGGAGAACATTCGATTACACAGGGTAATTCGGTTAGTAAATAAATATGAGGGTCGTTACGGAGCTAGAAATCTCATTTCCTCCCCCCGATTTCATAATCGACTTGTTTTTGGAGAGGATATGATGGCAATCGAAATGAAAAAGTCCGAATTACTCTTCGATAAACCTCTGTATATCGGCATGACTATTTTAGATATTTCGAAAACTTTTATGTACGATTTTCATTATGATTTTTTGTTGTCGAAAGCACCTCCAGGGGGTTGTAAAATCCAATATGTAGACACTGATGCTTTCATATATGAGCTAAACTGTGATCCGTACAAAATTATTAAAGAAAACTGTCATACTCATTTCGATACTTCAGACTATGCTCCAGACAACCCCTATCAAATTCCTTTGCTAAACAAAAAAGTCCCTGGTCTAATGAAAGATGAAGTGAACGGTAAAATAATTACTCATTTTGCAGGCCTTCGATCCAAAATGTACAGTTTCAAAGTTCAGGGGGGTAAAATAACGAAAAAATCTAAGGGTGTTAGATCGTATGTTGTTAGAAATAAGATAACTTTCGAGGATTATATACGTTGTTTGCGAGAGGAGGACGAAAAAGTCATTAATCAAAATTCAATCAGATACTACGCTCATACACTGTATTCCATAGAACAAAGTAAAATAGGGTTAAGTCCTCACGACGATAAACGTTATTTAATTCCATCGTCGTTCGATACTTTACCATGGGGTCACTATTCACTTTAATTATTTTTTGTTCTAGAGAGAGACTATGGATCATCAAGACCAAAGCATACCTCTAATTTCTCTTCAAGAATTTTCCATTCAAAAAATTATCGAAAATATCCAGTCTTTTTGTGACATACTTAAATTAGGTCTTCCAAAACTCCTAACTTTAGTTATTAGAAAAATTTAGTTCAATTAAATGGAAATTCATTGTAAATGAGAATGAGAAAGATAAAAGTAGATTTTTTAGAAAACGTGGTAGGGATGATATCTATGTCCAAGAGTGGTATTATGTTTTCTACAACTATAACAGAATTGAGGATTTTAATTTAACTATATGCGGAAACTGTTACAAAAAATTATTAATTTGTTTCAAACACTATAACTTTAGTACAAAATTTAAAATAATGAAGGGTCAATATGATTTATTCATGCCGCCTGGAGATATATCCTTCTTATATCGAATAAAAAATTTTTGTTGTCAGGCGGAATACAATCATAAAGTTTTTAGGATATACAAAAATGAAGAGGGTAAAAAACTGAAACTTTCCATAGACAGATCAATTGTTTCCTATGACGAAAACAGTGATATTGATTAACATACAGGCTAGAGAGAGAGAGAGAGATATGTGGAAAATTTAATAATATTTTTTTGTATGTCTTGATGAGTAAAATTATATTGTTTTATCTATACTGTATTAATGTTTTGTTTATATATATCAAATATATAGTATGGTTGAATAAAGTGATTGTAAATTATTTCGTTCTTTATTTCTTGATTCAACAAAATAGGAAAGGTACCTAATTTATGTAACCAACAATACACCTTCATGAATTTAGATCAGTAAACAGATTCATAATGTGTGTGTATATATATATATATATATATATATATATATATATATATATATATATATATATATATATATATATATAAGTAGGAGAACCTCTGTTATTTTTCTGTCTAACAAGTGTCTCTAAAATTTCATATAAGTCAAACGCTTTGATATTTTACCCTGTAGTGACAAGGGAGTAACTGTTTTATTTTTTCCTTAAATTTCGTATAAGTCAAACGATTACTCTAAACATGAATTACGTTCGTAGATTTCAATCGTGAAAAAATATATATATATATATATATATATATATATATATATATATATCTATATATATATATATATATATATATATATATATATATATATATATATATATATATATATATATATATATATATATATATATATATATATATATATATATATATATATATATATATATATATATATATATATATATATATATATATATATATATATATAAAAAATGAATCGTTGGTGCAGGTCTGACGACATAACTTACAAATCGTAACCTCTATAAACTGAAGACTTCATCCTTCACTCTGTATGTCAGTCATCTTCCAAGATGACTGATTATCGTAATTAGAAACCTGACCGATAGGGGACCAGCTCCATGAACTGAATTATGACTGGATTATCGTAATTAGAAACCTGACCGATAGGGGAGCGTTTCAAGATGACGAAACACGGTATTATTGTAATTCGGAACCCTACCAACAGAGAGCGTTCTGACAGATCACAGATTCACAACGGTTACCCAGCGACGAGAACGAGGGTTGGAACCCCCGTTCCCATCGAAGTCGTTAACGACATTCAACGACTTTCATCGAAGTCGTTAACGGCTTCGATGAAAGTCGTTCGACTTCGTTGAGAACGAGGGTTCGAACCCTCGTTCTCATCGGAAGTCGTTAACGACTTCGATTAAAGTCGTTCGAAAGTTGTTGAATGTTGTTAACGACTTCGATGGAAACGGGGGTTCCAACCCTCGTTCTCGTCGCTGGGTAACCGTTGTGAATCTGTGATCTGTCAGAACGCTCTCTGTTGGTAGGGTTCCGAATTACAATAATACCGTGTTCCGTCATCTTGAAACGCTCCCCTATCGGTCAGGTTTCTAATTACGATAATCCAGTCATAATTCAGTTCATGGAGCTGGTCCCCTATCGGTCAGGTTTCTAATTACGATAATCAGTCATCTTGGAAGATGACTGACATACAGAGTGAAGGAGGAAGTCTTCAGTTTATAGAGGTTACGATTTGTAAGTTATGTCGTCACACCTGCACCAATGATTCAACTTTTTAATATATATATATATATATATATATATATATATATATATATATATATATATATATATATATATATATATATATATATATATATATATATATATATATATATATATATATATATATATATATATATATATATATATATATATATATATATAAATTTTTTCATGATTGAAATCTACGAACGTTAGTCATGTTCCAAGAGTAATCGTTTGACTTATATGAAATTTTAGAGACACTTGTTAGACAGAAAAATAACAGAGGTTCTCCTACTTATATATATATATATATATACACACACACACACACACACATTATGAATCTGTTTACTGATCTAAATTCATGAAGGTGTATTGTTGGTTGCATAAATTAGGTACCTTTCCTATTTTGTTGAATCAAGAAATAAAGAACGAAATAATTCACAATCACTTTATTCAACCATAGTATATATTTAATATATATAAACAAAACATTAATACAGTATAGATAAAACAATATAATTTTACCCATCAAGACACAAAAAAAAATATTATTAAATTTTCCACATATCTCTCTCTCTCTCTCTCTAGCCTGTATGTTAATCAATATCACTGTTTTCGTCATAGGAAACAATTAATCTGTCTATATTAGATGACAGAGGGTCCCCAGGCCCCATGACGTCATAGCATCCATCATGAATACCGATTTGACGTAGACGGAAAGGTCCCTTCACCTCGATGGCCGCCATAGTGGATCAGTTCTCCCTTAGTGTTAACTACTCATGAGAAATAATTTACCTCGTAAAGTTTCAACGCAAGAGTGTGGAATAATAAATTTAGATTAAGAAGAAAATGATGGAACTCATTGGACATGTTATGTGAAAAATAAAGAATAAATTGTTTATTATGATTCATTTAGTGATTTACGACTGCCTCTGGAAATTATAGAATATTTCAAATCGATACCTTGTACAATTTATCTTGATTATGTTAGGTATCAAACCTTTAACTCAATAATTTGCGGTCATCTCTGTCTCAAGTTCTTATTCATTTAACAGTTTAAATAACTTAACTTCTCTTGACTATTTTCATTCAATAAAAAGCAAGCGGCAAACGAGTATGTCGTATACATTCACAACATCAGGTGACGTGTTTTAACAACAACATTCCATCCAGTTATTGATTTGGATGAAAACGTTGAGTATGAAATAGGTTTGATCACATTTGAGATATATAATTCTATTCCGAATGTGAAGAAACGAAATAATAAATTTCGCTATCTACCAAAAGCACCACTGAAAAAGTTTTGAAGATACCTAAAGGAGCATATGAAGTACCAAGCATAAACGATTATTTGAATCAATCTTTAGAAGAACATTCAAGAGGAGCAATGTACCTATTTGATTACACAGGTTAAATTACGAAAAAAGGAAAAAAACTCGAAGATATATTAATGATTGATTTGAAAGCGAACAATAATACATTGAGGAGAGAAAAAGCAAGCAACATTTGATATTAATTTTGAACCACGCGATACATTGGCTGATATCTTGGGATTCAAACATACCAAACTCTCAGCCAATAAGAGATATATTTCAGATTTTCCTGTAGATATTAATCAAGTTAATATTATAGGAATTGAATGTAAAATAGCAGCGGGATCGTACAGAAATAACAAAAGTGTACATATAATTCATGAATTCTTTCCGAATGCTTTACCTGGTTTCAAGATCATAGAAACACCAAGAAATGTAATTAATTTCACATGCACCTGTCAGTACTGAACAAATTGATGTGTTAAATATTCAAATAGTCGATCAAGAAGGTAATGTTGTTAATCTACGTGGGGAAGTCGTGACGGTAAGGTTACATCTAAGAAAGAGGTCCTGATGGGTATCAATTTTCATAACAGTCTTGTTGATAGGAGAGCTGACAAATATTCTACTAAAGATAACATCGTTCAACGAAGTGCAGCCATTGCTAAATCGAGAACCAATCAATTAACATCTGAGAATAAACGATTTCTCTTCTCGCTTAGATTGTTCCTGAGATTTGTGGCACGTGCAATATTTAGAACTATTCTGTAGTAGCTCCTGTTACAACAAGAAAAATAGATATCCTCAATATTGACGGAAAAACCATATTCGACGATTCCATAACGAATGCTAAAAAGCATTCACATCTACCATATGCAGGAAACGCATTCAACAAGGATGAAATCAGAATTCCTATTCAACAACAGGATGTCTATACTCACCCTTGGAATAGCTTGCTCTACATAGCAAAATTAATGCTAAAACAAAAGATGGCACACCACCATCAGCTGTTGAGTTTGTGAATAATGGAATAGTGAGTATTTTCGATGAAATTTGATATGAAGTTAGCTCCATACTCAGAGGCAGAGTCCATTTACCAGGAATTGCTACCGCCTTGAGAGCTTTTTGTTCATTTAATAATGACGAGAGCAAAGCATCATCTATTTTTGGGTATAATCCTTTGGAAGATAACAACAAAATAACTGATGATTCGGAAAACTTTAACGTTGTACCTTTACGTTTTCTATTCGGATTTTGTAAAGACTTCAAACGTATACTGATCAATTTACGACAAGAATTGTTGTTGATTCGTACAAATTCTGATACGCTATTGTAAGCAGTGAAAAAGATGAAACTATCAATATAAACTTAACGAAGGTTATATGGAGAGTACCCTATATTAATGTTGAAGATAGAGAAAAAATCAGACTTTGACGTCAAATTTCAAGTAATCAAGAACTCGATTTACCCTTCAGATCATGGGAATTGTACGAAAATCCTTTGCTGCAGAAAACTATGAAACAGAGTTGTACGATCAAGACAAGTACTAAAATGGAGAAACCACAATTCATAATATTCGGGATCAAAACAAACCGAAAATATAATGTTGAGTCCGACTTTAGCAAGTTTGATCATTGTAATCTGTCTAGTATAAAACTGTTTTTGAATTAGGAGATGTTTCCATACGACAATACCAATCTCATTTTCAAAAACAATCAGTTCGCTCTTCTATACGAAATATACGCATGCTTTCAAAGATCGTATTATGTTAGGCAGAACCAGGTTTTATTAGACCCTTATAAGTTTAGAGATATTGCCCCATTGTCAGTTATCGATTTCTCACGTCAGAATGAAGTTCTTAAATACGGTTCTGTGGATATCCGTCTAGAATTTGAAACTTCTGAAAATATCCCAGGAAATACATTAGCATACTGTCTATCTTTACATGACGAATTGGTGAAATATAACCCTCTAACAAGGACTGTGAGAATAGTACAATAAAAAAAATGCTGTTCATAGTGGACGTTCAAGGCTATCAGTACAAAAATAGTGAATTCTTATGCAAAGAAATTGCTGTTCTGAGAAAACTCCGCTGTTTTCATGAAATAATAAATTTTCCAATTCATTGCGAGCATCTTGAAGAAAAATTCAGACGTCAGGCTGGTTGGGTTACCCAAAATATTCACGGATTGACATGGAATAAGCCAGGTACTATAGACTTTTCTCAAATTGAAAATTTCCTGCACAATTGACTGCCAATTACGAGGTATCAATCATTGTAAAAGGATTGCAAAAAAAGAAGTGGCTCCAAAGATACGTATCAAATAGAGTGATTGATATAGAAACAGAGTATAACTGCCCAGCTGAAATTCCCGAAAGTTCTGAATCCTGCTCTGTTCACTATAATAAAACCAGACGTTGTGCTCGAAATAATATATTAAAATGGTCAGATTGGTGTCTGAATAATATTCTTCAGCTCAAGGAATAATTTATTGTAGCAATATATTGTATTTCATTTGCATAATAAAATATTTTGTCAATTATTGATACTTTTATTTCTTCATTCAATATTGGTATAAATATATGTCGTTTTTAATTATAGCCAGCGATTTTGAAAATCGCTCCGTTAATTACGATAACAATGACGGTAGATTTGCATTTTAATGAACTATCCAACTTCTTAAATAATTTGGAACTCACATGATATACACAATAATAATATTTAAAACGCTTACCTTATTTATTCCTTATGTATTCAACACTACACACACACACACACATATCACATAATACGTATTGATATATAGTCTTTATTTATAGTTTCCAGAAATGACTTTCCCTGTCATAAATGCCTAACCTTGTTATTGAACTAATATAATGTAAATATGCCACATATTGCATCACTATAAAATCGCTTCATTTTTTATCTGATAAAACTGGTTATAATTGCAAACGACATTTTTTTCTATAAAATATGAATAATTTATTCATACCAATATTGATTTTCGAATGGAATAATTTATACAATGTACAGGTTGAGTTCACCAATTTCAAATGTAGGATTACATATCTGAAAACGACATTTTTTTCTGTGAAATATAAATAATTTCTGAATGGAATAATTTGTAATTTAAAATGTAGGATTGCATATAGGTTGAGAATTGAATGACTTCATTATCAGGTTAACGTAGAGAATCTTATTCATGACGTTGGTTCGAATCCCACCACATCTCCTAGCTTTTTATAGGTAACCCTCAACAATTTTCGGCCTACCCCAGGTGAAAAATTTTGATTTTTTTTTTAATTTCATTTTTAATTTTAGTCAGCTTCGAAAGGTCAAAGGTCAAGTTGAGGCATAAAGCCTGTGACTATACCACTATCTAAAGTGGCCAACAAAAAATTCTGGAAATTATTTTCAGGTTTCCAAGATGGTTGTAATGGGCAGTAACCGTCATATAAAACTTTTAGAGTGATTAAATGTATCACAAGAATATATGTGTTTTCAAGCATAAGAGTAATTTTTGTTCAAAAGTTTTTGACGTATCAATTGAAATGAAGTGGTGGGGGTGATTCAATGTTTTTCGAATAAAAAGCCGGAACTCTTGAACGACTGAGCGAATTTCAACAAAGTTGGTCTCACGAGGAGAAATATTTATTGCTCCCATCAACCCCTCTTATCTGTTATAAGTCAAATTTTTAGTGATGCCGCTAGAGCGCGTTTTTCGATATAATAACATAAAATTGCCAATTTCTCTAAGAAATTGAATGCAAAAACTCTTTTTCATAGAAATGTAGTGTTACGATATATGTCATTCGTAGCCTAAAATATTAGAGAACGAAAATTTAGTTATCATATAATCTCAACAAGAAGTTATTGCACTAGTATTTATTTTTATTTATTCGTCTTTTTTCGACAATCAATTATGAAATTTGGATTCGAGTTTCTAACGTTGAATGGTTAACACTTGTGTTGATTACTCTCTAGAAATTCGGCTAATCCATATATTATATTGAAAATTAATATTTAAATTCGGAGTGTAGATAAATTGCTTCGTTTTTGTGAATTTGCGATTGTCAGTTGTGAGTTCTATGAAAAAGGCAACCAGTAATACACTATGGTGTATGCCGCATGTATGTATACATCGCCACCCAAAATTTTTAAATCAGACTCAACAAGTGAACTCTAGCGTATTTGAGTACAAGGACGTAAAAAATGGCATCTCAAACAGTCTCATTCAACACCACTATGCCCATTCAATCAGAACAAGAAGCAACAGCTCAGAAAAATCCTTATGTATCTGCAGCCAAATCAATTCCGAAAGTAATTTTTCCCAAACGTGAACAAGCCATGATATTCCACGCTGAGGATAACCTTAAGTTGCACGATTACGTTCAAACGATCAGTGAGGTCATCCAAGCCAGGAATATCTGCTTCGCTTCTAAAATATCCAACAATAGAATCTGTATATACCTAGCTAACGTAAACATTGTTGATAAATCTATTCATACCTATCCAACAGTTACCATAAATAACATTAATCTAGGCATACGAAGACTTGTTTCACCAGCCAAGAGACTAATCATATCGAATACCTATATCACCGAGTATACCACATGAACTTGTCGCAGACGTCATTTAAAATCTAGGATATCAACTTGTATCCCCTGTCTCATTTTTAAAAGCTGGATTACCTGGTGAGGGGTATTCCCATATTCTGAGCTTCCGTAGACAAGTATACATCTTTCCTCCAAATGATAACTTTGAACTACAAACTTCTGTTCTAATCCAATATGATGGAAACGACAAAAGGATTTTTCTCTCTACTAACAGAATGGAGTGTTTCATATGTCGTCAAACAGGTCATGTCGCCCCAAATTGCCCCAACTGTCAAACGACACCAGAAATTAACATCCAACCTCAAACTGCAGTAAGAGAAGAAGAATGTCATGCTGAATCCTCTGTAGCACCTCTAACAAGTGAGACACCGGGCCTTAAAAGAGGTCTGTCCGAAATTCTCTCAACTAATGACCAAACTAGTTCACCTGATCTTGACACTGAGACTCCCGTTGTAATAGAAAACCCAATGCCTCCACCAAAGACATCAGCAGATGTTAAACGAACAAAGAAAAAGCATAAAATAGCACCTCCTATAGACAATTCTCTGAGTGAAACTACGAAAAATTCAATTTCAGAAATCTACCCACAAGATCCGAAATCCTTTCATCTTCACTACGACAGCCTCATTGCATTTTTGGAAAATACCTTTGACAACGAAAATCCCTATACTGAAGCTACTAAGTTCACAACAAATGTTAAATCAATACACCTAGATCTACACAACATATACTCACATCTAGATAAAGCAATCAAAAACAGAATAACAAGAATATCCAAGAAAATCAAGGGAAAACTGAAGGACCAACATGTAAGTACTGATACTTTAAGTGACTTAGACATAATGAGTGAAGACGAAAATTCCTCGGACAGCTATTTTCAAACTTCTCAAATATCTTCAAGCTAATTCAATGGAACTGCGATGGATACTATCCTCGCTTAGAACGCATCAAACAACTCATCTCCGACGTCTCGCCCGACTTCCTCTTCCTGCAAGAAACCAACCTCAAATTTAGTCATAGCCCTAACCTACGAAATTACGTAGGCTGTCACTACATCAGAAATACGAATATAAGAGCTAGTGGGGGAACATCCATATTTATATCATCAGACATATTACATAAAGAACTTCCATATATATAAATATATGAATATATAAATGTATAAATATATAAATTTATAAATATATGAAAAATAATCATACATATTTTCAAGTATTGTATCTTCAGTATTTAATACCATCTGAAATGTAAAAGTGATTCAAATGAATTAAATTTCTGATACATACTTGGTGTTGATTAAACACATACTTCGCAACTGCCGAATTTAATCAAAAATACAAAATAATTTTTTCGATTGATTGTGACAAAATTCTTTGAAATATTTTCGGATATAAACGTACGGTCATTGGAAGAGATGATAGCAGAAGAATGACTCCATTCGATTTGCTGTTGTAAATTTCTAAAGACTGCTCTGCAAGATAATGTCAACCTTTCTCCTTCAGCGACCCGTATTTTATCTGTTCCTTCATATGATACATTTTCATTAAGCACAATAATGCCAAGCCCATTTTCGATATCTGAAAAAAAATTGTTGTGTTTTGAGTTATATGTATATATATATATATATATAAAAGTATATATATATACATAATATATATATATATATATATATATATATATATATATATATATATATATAAGTATATATATCATGGAAATGATCTTCACTCTGATACACGGAAAATAAAGTGATGATTTACAACATCAACTGTTTTTCATTCATGACAGCGCAAATAGTATAATGGGCTGCTCTGATTGGTCAGTAGCGTTGGGGATTCTTCGTACATTTATGTTCAACATTCGCATAGGCGCCAGCAGGAATTTTTGTAGAGGGGGCGAGATGGCGAGACACCAGATTTGAAGGGTATGGAATAACCTACGAAAAAAAAGGCGAATTCGTGGGACACTCTTAGATCTTAGAAGTAAGGATCAATTTCGAAGTATATAAATTACCCACAGATATTTCTTTGCAGTATCAAACGTGATCATCGAAAAGCGACATCGTGCACTACGCATCAGTACTATTGCATGAAAGGGATATGTATTATAATATTGAAATGAGTATTTGATGCGGGCCGTAATTATATTTGGTACAGAACAATTCACGTTTTGGAAAATTTTCTTTTATGAAATGTTTGCTGCAGTCTGATTTTCATGTCGATCCACTTTTCACCTTACCCTCTTCTGCGGGTGCGTTCTTAATGTTCTGAATCAATTGTTGAATGCTTATGTCTAAAATTCTCTGCCAACATATTTCTGTCATTCAGATAGGCATTGAATATACTTCTGCAGTAGGTCGACAATAATTGTTAAGCGACACAACATCGAAGCATCATGAAAATGGTAGATCTGGTACGGCAGGGATGTTCAGTTTCACGAGGATCGTCATCTTGTATGTTACGAATGTGTTGCTATAGTATGTAGAGTAGGTTGGGTATAGTTGAAACAATTTCACATATATCGCCTATAGCACTGCCATTCATAAGCCGAGCGACGATGAGCATATATTAAATAAAAAAGTTGTTTCTATCCACAGATGGCAGAGCCGTTTCAGTAGCCTGTGTGTTATTTTCAGAACTACATCAATTTGAAAAAAAAAATTGATTTATTTCAACTGTCCCCATACCAGGAGGTTGGAACAATAGTTTGAGTGAGGTAAAATACATGCAATTAATACAAAATATAATATTGTATCATGTTTTATTCATTATTTATTATGATTCTATGAATAATTAAGGCATCGTTGGACTATATTTCATTTCTGTTCACGATATTTTGGTGAAGTGAGCCATTAACGTCCTCTGTGACATATGGCTACCAAAATTGATAAATTTTATTCTTAACAAAGAGAAACAGCTGAGGCCAACAGTATGTTTTCGAGCGGAACATACTGAGGGAAAATAAACTAAGAGAAAACATTTCCTTAATTTTATATAGTCATAAATGAATTAAAGTCTTGCTTTGGTATCATTCTTAGTGGTAATTTTGGAGAACATACGTAAGACCACCTTTAATGCACTCTCTGAGGCTCACTGTTCATAAGTGGTGTATTA
Source organism: Cynegetis impunctata (assembly GCA_030704885.1). Lineage (NCBI taxonomy): Eukaryota > Metazoa > Arthropoda > Insecta > Coleoptera > Coccinellidae > Cynegetis > Cynegetis impunctata. The sequence continues at coordinate 68,275 of JARQZK010003066.1, read as the reverse complement.
TATCTACTTTTCTCTGGATCTGCTTTCGAATAAGGTAACAAACAAATAAAGCAGCAGTGCTCCTCCTCCTGTGATTTATGTCTTGTATTACTTTTTTTCCTATGGTAGTATTTCATTTCTTTTTTACTATATGCAAGCTTTGTGTTTTTTCCATCTTGCGTCGTGCTCTTATTTGATCTCTTCTCTGTATATAAGGTCAGTGAAGATTGTAGACTTTATGATTTTTCGCCCTCTAGATATTTTAGGAGAAGCTTTCAGTGATAGCCGTATTGCTTCTGGTGTAGGATCACGAGGAGATACTGGTTGAGCAGTTGTAGAGGATTTCGGTGAAGTATGTTGAATGTTCTGTTACGTCTGATTGTTATACTCTCCAATATTCTATTCGTTCTTAGGATTGGTGAATTATTGATAGCTTGTTGTTATACTACTGTTTTTAGTAGTGGCTCATTGAATAAGTGGCTACGTGGCTTCACAGTCACGAATTACAGTTCGAATTTACAGCTTTACATAGCATGTGGTAGCAATAGAAAAGGAGAGATAGGAAGACAATGCCTTTGTCTTCGCGAGAGACCAATGAGTTATTGTGAATGTACGAAAAGCAGTTGTCAAGCACAGGTAATACTTTATGCAGAAGAGATGTAAAAATAATTCATGCTCCATGCAGATAATATCGGCCCATCCCCAATAAAGCGTTTTAGGTAAGTACTATCAGGAAGCAGAAGAATGTACAAATTTCCGATGGCATTCGCCGCAGAGGTTATTGCTACACCTTTCTGATGAAGTCACAGAACCCACTTGTCGAGCACAAGGCCTAGCCTCCAATCTTTCTAGTTCATGAACTATGGCTATATCTGTTTCATTAGTGTTATATATGTTTCTTAGAGGTTAAAGGTCATGATGGTCAATGACAATCGTTGAAATATTTTTTCCGAACCGCTCCCTCTTTGTAGTAATGGTAATGAAAAGGATTCATAAGAACTAGTTACCAAATTATACTATAAAAAGTTCAAATGGAAATACAATCAATGATCTTATTTGAATAGAACCCATACCAACTTAAAAATATCTAAACAAAAAATTTTACTTACCCTTGATGATATAAAAGCGACATCATGCACTACTCGCTAACACCTTTGCATAAGTGAGATATTTACGATAATATTTATATATTGAAACATTTGATGCAGGGCATAATTATATTTGGTACAAAACGAATTACGAATTCGAAAATGTTCTTTTGCAAAATGTATTTTCTCAGTCTGATTTTCTTATCGACCCACTTTTCGAATTTCCAGAGCAAGGTGCCGACCCCACCTTGATCCCTCCTGCGGCCGCCGTTGAAATTTCGCGTTCTTAATGTTTCTGAATCTATTGTTAAATACTCCTATCTATAATTATTTGCCAACACGTTAATATCGTAGATTCATCTCTGTCATTTAGATTTGCATTGAAGATACTTCCTCTGTTGTTCTATGGACAGATTCTTTCATTTGTTTCTCTTCGAAACGTTCTGACAAAAAGCATTGTTAAAGAATAAAAATTGTTCTTATTTCGGATTCTAGGAGAATTTCGAAATCAGCACTCCTGTTCTTATTTCTGAAAGCCCACTCTATTTATTGTATGCTTCCTGAATAGATGAATCTCGAGATTTTGGAATATTCTTCCATATCCACTTACACTTGCAATTTCCTTATCAACAGAGTTGAAGTTATGAATCATTTTTCTCGATAAACACGAATGAGATTTTGGTGACGAGAAATAAAAATCAAAAATCCGAAACAAAGCATGATACCTTTACTCTATACTTCATGGAAATACAGTTACATAATGTTATTGAATATACATATTATACAGGGTGATTCATGAAGGGTGGCGACCGGCCATACCTCGGAAACCGTATGTCCTATAATTTGGGAAAAAAAATTCTTATATTATGCAAATCTGCCCTAAAAAAATTATTAAAAATGTTTTTGAGTCCATAGTTTTCCGCTAGGTGGAACAAACTACCACTTATAAAATATAATTGGATTTTTTACAAAATATTCCCCAATTTAGGTTGGTAAAAAATATCGAATTTAGAAACTACTGTCCTAATTCCACAACTCTTGTAGAAGTCATTTTTTTGCATTACCTATTCTGAAATGGTAGGGGAAGTTCGCTTTCTTTGACATAAAAACGACTTCAACTCCATAATGCATCAACCGATTTTCGAAAACGTAGACTCTACGCAAAGAGTATTGAATGTAGATTTCAGTAACAAATAACAAAAACACTTTCAATTTTCCAATCGGCAACTAGAGGGCGTTATGTAACACCTAGCTCTTTCTATGATTTTTTTTGAGAAATTTCAAATGCAATGCTATAAATCTAACTAGCTAACATAAAGCCAAATTTGATGACTCATTGACCTGTTAAAACCGCGAACTGATATCTCTTTTCATTCCAAAGATATTGGCATTTTTTGTTGGGTGTTGATGATTGTTGACTCGCCCTGTAAGGTGGAAGAGAAATTATGTTGCTAAAATTGTTTTGAAAATAAAATTACAAGTAGAAACTTATCACCAAATTAATTATTTATTAACATTACATAATCAAACAAACCTAAGGGAGCTACTCATAACAAAAATTTACAAAACGCTCCCACTATATCATTATTTTAAATACTAAAAATGCTTGCCACTATTTGCTATTTCGGATGAAAATTTTCGGGTAAAAATTCAATCCCAAATTTCTCAAACGGTCTCTTATAGTTTCATGTTCATGGACGAGCTGCAATATTACAAATGTTAAACTGTTGTGAGATAAATGTTTCAAAAGTCAGCAAGTTACCTATGGAAATGACACCAATGTTTCATGATTGTTTACTTTTAAGTTTTATTGCTGTCAAATTTATTCTGACTGTTTGCAAACTAACTCTTTTATAATTCTTTTTTATTTAAATGGAGAGGCATATGATATGCCCAGTATATATTTTGAAAGTCTACAAAATGAAGTAATTGCTGAACGGGAGTAGGTATGCGATACGATATCCTGAAAGACGGCGTCATTCTTGGAAATTATTCAAAAGATTGGCACAAAGATTGCGAGAAACCGGCAATGTTCAACCTGTCGCATTAAGACATACGATACGTAGAAGTCGCAATGAAGAAAATGTTACTTACGTATTGGTGTTAGTTAAGTCTGAACCCCATTCGAGTATTCGAAAAGTTGCAAGAGATCTAGGATTGAATTATTCTTTGGTGCAAAGAATATTAAAGGGTTATAAAATGCACCCTTATCATATTATTTTACAACAGCATGAAGTTAGCCCAAACAAAAATTGTAGATCAGATGATTATCCATAAAAAATTTCAAAATACTTTTTCTTCTGAGAGTCACCGTTTTTGAGATATAACGATTCAAAAAGTTGATAGAGTTGTAATCGTCATAATATGCAAGTTTCAACGCCACCTTTGAGCTAGTGTTTTTTTTTGCATTTCTTTCAACTTTCTGAATCGTTAATCTCAAAAACGGTGGCTCTGAGGAAAAAATTTATGAAATCGTTTTTTTTATAAATAATTAGGTGATCTACAATTTTTGTCATCAGATCGATGAAGACTTTTCAGACTTCATTTATAATGGTGTTTTGAACAATCCTACCAATTTTCAGATGGGTGCGAATTTTTATAACTTCACTCCTATTTTTTGGTCTAATTTGACCGGACTAGTTTGTTTCATTATGTAATGTTGATAAATATTTTCATGATGCGTTTTCACTTGTCATTTTTTTTTCAAAACAATTTTAGCAACATAATTCCTCTTCCACCCTACAGGGCGAGCAAACAATCACCAACACTCATCTAAAAATGACAATATCTTTGGAATGAGAAGAGATATCAGATTGAGGTTTTGAAAGGTCAATAAGTCATCAAATTTGGCTTTTTGTTAGCTAGTTAGATTTATAGCATTGCATTTGAAATTTCTCAAAAAAAATCATAAATAGAGCTAGGTGTTACATAACGTCCTCTAGTTGCCGATTGGAAAATTGAAAGTGTTTTTGTTATTTTTTACTCAAATCTACATTCAATACTCTTTGCATAGAGTCTACGTTTTCGAAAATCGGTTGATGCATTATGGAGTTACAGTCGTTTTTATGTCAAAGAAAGAGAACTTCCCCCACCATTTCAGAAAAAGTAATACAGATAAATGGCTCTCACAAGAGTTGTGGAATTAGGACAGTAGTTTCTAAATTTGATATTCTTTACCAGCCTAAATTGGAGAATATTTCGTTAAAAATCCAATTATATTTTATAAGTGGTAGATTGCGCCACCTAGCCAAAAACTATGGACCCAAACACATTTTTAATAATTTTTTTAGGGCAGATTTGCCCTATAAGAAATTTTTTCCCCAAATTCTAGGACATACGGATTCCGAGAAACGGCCGGTCGCCACCCTTAATGAATCACCCTGTATATAACTATCGTACCAAATAAACAGATAAAAATGTTAAAAACACATAATATATTAATCAGCCTGTTGAACTAATTATTTTATTTCTCGTTTGGAATCTATTCAACAACAGATTAAAAACTGAAATCCATAAATGAACGAAAAACTGACTGACTGGATAATAGATATAATTCATTTGTTTCATTCATTTATAATTCAAACTTTTGAAATGAACTTTACGAATGAAATCAGAATCACATAACTTTGGAATGCAAATTACTACCGCACAATAATGTGCAAAATAATTTTGCGAAAAAGCTGAACACATAGAGGAATTGAAACTGAGAAATATTTAAGTTAATGTACTTTTCAACAACTGAAGTGTTTTTCTGATTTCAGTATCTGTCAATCGAATATAAAGAGCATTTTAATAGTTGAGTTTATTGACTTAACTTCATAACGAAATTATCCATCGATTGAATTTTATTCTACAATATCAGAGATAATTGAAATCATACGCACCTGAAACATATATTTTAGTCTCATCTTGGTCTTGACCTATTGAATTATTAGCTGAACATGTTAGTTTTCCAGATTTCTCGAACATTACTTGGATTTGTACGAACAATTCCACGCCTTTCTTGTCGATGCTGATATACATTTTTGGTTCCATCTGAAATTCGATGAAAAAAGTATATGCACAATACTGTCTATATATATATATATATATATATATATATATATATATATATATATATATATATATATATATATATATATATATATATATATATATATATATATACAATAACAGGCTTGTTTAATCTCAAAAAATTCGATTTTATTAAAAAGTTGACGTTTCGCCACGACATTCGTGGCTTTATCAAAACTTTGTTAAGAATAAATTGATTATTAAAATTTATTATTATATAGGATATTTTGTTACATTCAACTTTTATTGCTTTCACATATAAGGTTAACAATTATGGTTCACAATAAATATTACAAAATAACTCTGTTTTTATTATTTCTGGGTATAGGGAATGCTTGACAAAAAATAAAGTAATATAATAGAAAATTCTATTTTTGCTATAAAATACAGGGTGTTCTATTTGAAATAAGAGAGAAAATGAAAGGTTCGAGTTTCCGTCCACCCTGTATACAAAAAGAGAAATAATTCAAATTTAATATAATACTGAGATATTGCATCATATTAGAAAACAGTTTTAGGCAAAATAAAATTTTTTTCTTCAACGCGCAATTTGCGAATTGCAATTAAGCGTTGATTTACCTACGATTTTCACGATATAAACGTGTCCATATATTTTGAAGTACTCTGTATAACATAGTGAAATCTTATATCAAAAGCTTCAAAAAATCGTGAGAAATCCGAATTCGGTATAATATATAGGGGTTCTCATTTAAAAAACCATATGTTTAGTTTGTAACGGAGTTATGCAACACTCTGTATAGTTCGAAATAATTTTAAAATATGGACCTTAAAGACGTCTACCATTTTTGTTGATATCATTTTTTGATATCTCTTAAAATAACCCATATACCGAATTTTATCGTAAGATTGGTACACCCTGCATATGTGTATATATATATATGTATATATATATATATATATATATATATATATATATATATATATATATATATATATATATATATATATATATATATATATATATATATGTATATATATATGCAATTAGGATAATAATATTTGGGTATAGCAGCAAGCAAAACGTGTACTCTTATAACACTATATTTCCGATATTTCGACAATGATTATTGTCATCTTCAGGGAAGCTACAAAATAAGCACAAAATACAATCAAAAAATGCTCTATAACGGCCAACAGTAACAATACTCACTGTGTCTTTGAGAATGATTGCAAAAGATGTAAAAAACGAGATACTGCATTATTGATTTCCATAAAACATTATTGATCGAGAACACAAAATGTGATGATCATCAACCAACATTATAAGTTAAATGGTCACAATAAAATAAAACAAAACCTAATTGATTTAGAGGAAATAAATATCCTTGAAGTTAATTTAAGTTAAAAACTAAAAGAATATAATTATCTACTTCGTCATTACATATTGACTGAAAAAGAGACGCGACCAGCCATCTTGATCAAGAAAGTAGACATAGACAGCTTCAAACAAGAAAACTCTAATGTGAAAATATGACAAGTAAGGTCCACAGATTGGCCACTGCAAATAAAATAGCCAGAAGTATAAATGACTCAGAAAAGTAAAGACAACTCTTCTCTCACTCGACATTTCTTACATGGATGTTTTCATCTAAATCTAGCAAAAAAAAATAAATTTCACTGAGATGATTTGAATCAGTTTTCTTATTTGAGAAATTTTCTGATTGTGAAATGTAAGCCATCTCCATAAAGATTTTTCCCCTCGTCAATATCCCGGCATTACTGAAATCCATAATATGACCTGTAATATTCACATGTTCACTCAAAGCACATCTTTCAGGATGACAGCTACAGTCACTCTTATGTGAGGTAATTCTATCCTTAAGGGCTCTAGACGTCTGACCTACATATAAGGATAGAATTACCTCGCATAAGAGTGACTGTAGGTGTCATCCTGAAAGATGTGCTTTGAGTGAACATGTGAATATTACAGGACATATTATGAATTTCAGTAATGCCAGGATATTGACGTGGGGAAAAAATTCAACTCAGAGACTGTTCATGGAGATGGCTTACATTTCACAATCAGAAAATTGCTTAAATAAGAAAACTGATTCAAATCATCTTAGTGAAATTTATTCTTTTTTGCTAGATTTAGATAAAAACATCCATGTAAGAAATGTCGAGTGAGATAAGAGTTGCCTTTCGTTTTCTGAGTCATTTATACTTCTGGCTATTTTATTTGTTAGCAGTGGCCAATCTGTGGACCTTAATTGTCATATTTTCACATTAGAGTTTTCTTGTTTGATGCTGTCTATGTCTACTTTCTTGATCAAGATGGCTGGTCGCGTCTCTTTTTCAGTCAATATGTAATGAGGAAGTTAGAATTTTCACAGCTGCTAGTTTTTAGGGCTTCCCACAAGTATATTTTAATCCTTTACTATCTCTATGTAAAATATGGAAATCTGTATTGAAAGAATGATTCTCATCTAATAAATGATGATTTTTTCTGACACAGAACGAATATTCTTTGATTATTTTTCTGAAATTTCTATGAACTCTACTGATATAAAATATAATCTCTACATGACAATAAATTTATAGACACCTGATTTCGAAAATTGTCGGATTTTTGATTTCCTGTTCTTTCTGTAGTGGGCCAAAGAGTTGTTTAAGCAGAATGCGATAGTGATATTTTAATGTATGTTAATTTTTCACAGAGATTCTTCCTCCTCACTTTTCAACATATTTTGAAGAATCGAAGGTAACAGATCTATAGGGAAAAAATCTCGTAAAGATTTCACACATTTCACTCAACTGACGGATATTTTTTTTCACAAGACGCCACAAACTTCTAAATCAAAAGGTGAATATCTTCTTATGAAAAGATACAAGCACGATTAAAACACTAAAATCACTTTCATTCATGGTAGGTAAAAAAAATATTCAAGACGTAACAAACTTCAAATAGACACTGATATCGCAGAATGATATTTTGAGAAATTCGAGTATTGAGTTTTGGAATCAAAATTAAAAATTACTTCTTTCTCATAATTATATTGTGGCCAAATATAACCGGTTTCCTCAGCTTAAACAAAGAACAAATCGACAGGCATTCGATTAAAATGAGTATTTATGTTAGAACTCCTTACATTATCAAAAAGGAATACCTGTCAGCTATAATATCACAAGAGCATCAAAACTAATCGATTATACATCCGAGTCACGAAAAGTATTTTGCGAAATACCACGAGAGCGCAGCTCGAGTGGTGTTTTAAGAAAATACGTCGAGTGACGAGGTCAGTATAACGATCATTTTCGATTGCTCGAGTAGTATTCGTTACGATTATATAACGAATGAAAAATATTAATTTTTTTATGACATACTAGTTCATTATTGTGTTCTTATTGCTTAGTTAGCAACTATCTAATGTCGTATTTTATGCCTGAGCGGGCATAAAGTTCACTTTATGGCCTGCGTGGGCATGAAGAGAAATAATGTTTTGTTCAACTTATTTAATAACCTTTACTAATTAAATTACAAACGGAATATAGTAATATATGTAAATATTCGATGAACATTATTTCGACGATTTAACATAAAATTGGCAGTTCTGAAAAGATCCGGTGATAGTTAAGTTGTCTGCAGCAAACGATTCATGTTTCATTGCTTAAGTATCAAATTCGTATTCCATGTCGTAAGCTTATTTAAACTTTGTTGGCAACAGATTGTCAGTTGCTTTCTTTGCTGTTTTAATAATTTCGTCAAAAATTCCAGAACCTTTGTCCATTTTGGCTTCTTAATTTGACACATATAAAAATTATTGCGATTTTATGACATTTACGTTTGTCAGCATTCACCTAGCAACGATAGTGTCTACTATGCAATGTTATTAATTCAAACCGGATTTTTTGAAATACTGATTTGTATTGAGATCGAATTGCAATAACTAACTAGTATGACATAAAAGTTTGTATGTACCAAGGGTATAAATAGATGTGTATATCGTGTAAGACGTCGCCCTCAGGGCATAAATATCTACTTATACCCTTGGTACATAAATAACTATTTGACAAACGTCAAAACACCGTCAATATGAAAATATTCACATTTTGACACGAGGCGAAACACCAAAACCATTATATCACGCCGTCAAGGGTATATTCACTTATCAATACGCAGTAGTGATGCAAAATTCACGGATTCTATTGGCTATTCATACATGAGTTATATAATCAGTTATATCATAAGAGCATCGAAAATAATGGATTATACTTCCGAGCCACGAGACGCATTTTACGAAATACCACGAGAGCGCAGCTCGAGTGGTGTTTCAAGAAAATACGTCCAGTGACGAGGTCAGTATAATGGATTAGTTTCTATTGCATTCGTTACGATTATATAACGAATAAAAAATATTAATTCTTTTCGACAAACGTCAAAACACCGTCAATATAAAAATATTCATACATGAGTTATATAATCAGTAGTAATACTATAAGTAAATCAAAATAATCAGGTTATACATCGATAACTTGTTGCATAATCACAAAGAGTGTCAGTTTGACAGTTTGAATAATCCGACCGCGAAGCGGGAGAATTATTCTGTCAAACTGACAGGATTTGTAATTATGCAGGAAGTTTGAGATGTATAATCGTATGGATTTTGAAGTACGAAATGCATTTGGTACGATTATTTGTTGAGTATATTGAGTAAAATTGATCTGAGTTCCGAACGTTGAATGATTAACACGTGTGTTTATTACTCTCTGGAAATTCGGCTAATTTATATATTAAGTATAAGTTCATTTGGATTAATAATGGAAAAATATTTGTCGGAAAAATATTTGTCAGGAAAACCGAGAATTCGAAAATTAATGTTGTTGAAAGGGAAAAAGATTTAAAAGACTTGCAACCAAAAAACTGAAAATTGAATATATGAACAGTAGATAAAGAATGGGTGTGCACTGTACACAATGACCTTGACCTTGAGAAGGTGGTTAACCTTGAGTCGATATTTAGGAGTGGGGTAACTTAGTTGAGGGGCGTGCACCATACATAATGACCTTGAATATTTATCAGGAGAGGGGATAGTTTATTTTTCGATTGGTTTACATTGAAAATATAACAGACCTTGAGCATGAAGACCTTGAATATTTATCAGGAGTGGGGATAGCTTATTTTTCGATTGATTGACCTTGAAAATAGAACAGACCTTTCAGAGCATTAACCTTGAATATACCAGGAGTGGGCTCAAGTTTGATTTCAATTGGTCAATAGTGGCCTTGACATTTTTATCCCTACTCTCCCATCTACAGTATATATTCCGTTTTACGAGAAAGTGATTCCATACCATACCACACAATATTTCGAGCAGTATCTAATTTACAGATTGTAGAATGAGTAAGTTTCTATACATTATGTATATTACATATTAACATTATATAATTGAATTTCAGCCAATATCTGCTACAATCTCTTCCGTTTGATAGAAGAAGGTGGGGAAGGATCATTATTTTGCCCGCCGTGCATTAAGGATATCAACGAAGCATTTACCATGGAGCATATCCATCGGCCGTGGATGCAATTAGATGAGATGCTATGTAACATGTGTGGCAGTCATCTTATATTCGCTGATTGGGATGATGAACAGCGGCCAATGATGGTCGGGGAGGTTGTTGTATACAACGCTGATCCCGAATCTGATAGTTTGGATTCAGGAATCAGTGATGTAGAGTAGCAAATAATTTGTAAATTGAGTATATAGTTTGTAAATAAATGAATATTATTTAGTATTCTGATTTCATTTATTGTGGGTGTTACTCGAAAATGGGAACATATAAGATCAGAAAATCGCGGCAATCCGTGAAGAAAGGTGGTTCCTTTATGAATAAGTTGATTGATAAATTACCGTTTGAGTTACATTTACCAACATATCAATATTGTGGTCCAGGAACTAATCTAGAGAAGAGAATAGCTCGGCGGGATATCGGAATAAATTTATCAGATCAAGCGTGCAGAGAACACGATATAGCATATGACTAATCATCTGATTTTGATAAGAGGAGAGAAGCTGATCATATTTTAATTCGAAAGGCAAGAGAGCGATTGAGATCAAAAGACGCAAGTAAAAAAGAAAAAGCGGCTGCATTTATTGTACTCATGCTCATGAAAGCAAAAACAAAAATATGTATGGGGCCTAAGCGAATATTTTAAAAGAAATCACTTAAGGGTAGAATTTTGGTAGCGCCTAAACGTGGAGGTTTCTTGCCATTTTTATTACCACTTATTGGAACTCTAGGCGCTTTAGGAGGAGGTGCGGCTTCTATAGCATCAGCAGTTAATAGAGCGAAAACAAATAAACAAATGGTGGAAGAGACTATGAGACATAATAAGGAAATGGAACTCAAGAGAAAAGGTTTAGTACGAAGAGAGAAACGGAAGGGAAAGGGTTTATACATAGGTCCATATCAATGGTATCAAAAAAATTACCAATTAAGTTACCACGACATGCACTTACAAATATAGAACTTGAAAATATAGTAAAGAAGTTGAAGATCCCGAATTTTAGAGGAGTATTCATGAGAAATCAGCTACCACAAAAAATACGGAATAATGAAACTGGTATCATTAATTCAGATGAAAGTAGTGGAAAAGGTTCACATTGGACGGCATATATAAAAATCGGTGAAAATATATATTACATTGATAGTGTTGGGAATTTGGGTCCTCCTATAGAGGCAAGGACATATTTCAGAAGCGACAATATGAGGAACAGAATAATGTACAATAGACAAAGATATCAATTTTTCAATACATATAATTGTGGACAATTAGTTCTGGAATTCTTATATAGTTGGTCACACCAATAGAATTTTAGTTAAAGGAAATTTTCAGAAGAGAAATGTTCTGCGTGCTTACTGGTAAATCATCAATTTTAATTTCGGCATTCAACCCTCCAATTGAAGTTAAAGATGGAAGATACGTGTTAGGCCTAACATCTTTCGAAGTTTATAATTTCATCCCAAATATTGATAAGGGGCGTCATACACTAAAAATATTTTCAAAAGAAATAGAAATTCCGACAGGGTGTTATCAACTTCAGGACATAAATAAATATATTCAGCATGAATTGAGCAAAGAATCAAATTTTAAGCATATATTTTTCGAGTTGTCTGCTAACCACAATACATCGCACTTACATATTAAGTGTACAGAAGAGGTGGATCTATCTAGTGAAAATAGTATTGCACCTTTGCCGGATTCAACCGGAGAAAAATATTAAAAGATGTGAAAGAAACTTCAGACAATATTGCCGATATTATTACAGTAAATTCCATATCTGTTGAGTGTAATATAACAGTTAGCAGTTTCAAAGATGGAAAGACTCAACATATAATAAATCAGTTTTTACCCAGCGCACTCCTAGGCTTTAAAATAGTTGAATCACCTGAACACGTGATTTATTTACCTATAAGTGTTAACACAATAAGGAATATAGTTATTAAAATAGTTGACCAAAATGATAAACTAGTTAATTTCCAACAAGAAACCATAACAGTAGGTTAAAATCTCCGAAAAGAAATATAGTATGATTATAAAAATGTATATGCTTTCCAAGTATACAAATGGGAAAATATGTCGAAAAGTGTCCAGTAGGAAAAAAATCACTCAACTATTAACGTCTGAGAACAAGCAGTTCTTGAAATCTCTAGGATATACAGTATATCAGTGAAATGTTCACTATAAACGAAGAAATGCCTACTGACGAATCAGTTATATAATAAGAATACCACTGCAGGAAGATTTATGTACGTTACCAAGTGAGAGCTATCTCTATCTGGAAGGTCAATTAAGAAAAGCAGATGGAACTTCTTCAGGAATAAACACTTATTTCACCAATAAGGGAATTGCATTCTTGTTTAGTGAAATAAGGTATGAGAGGAATGGTTTCGTTGTTGATGTAAATACGAAACCAGGATTAACAATTACAATGAAAGGATTAGCATCATTTAACAAGAGCGAAGCTGCGAATTACGAGAATGCAGGGTGGTTCCCAGGAAAGGAGAGTAGTATTATTAAAAATGGCCGATTTAGTGTTTGTATTCCATTAAAAATGTTATTAGTTTTCGCCGAAGATTATGAAAAAGTTATGGTTAACATATTCCAAGAATTAATTTTAATTCGTAGTAATAGCGATGAATTGGCATTGAAATGTAAACTCAGTACAGATGAAACAAAATGTCTCGCAAATGACAACGCTAAAGTAATGATTGATAAAATAATGTGGAAAGTGCCACACTTAGTACCAGGGTTGCGTGAAAAAGTGAGTTTAACTAAATTCATAGAAAATGTTAAAGACATCGTAGTTCCATACAGAACCTGGGAACTACATAGTTTTCTATCGTTACCAAATACAACATTGCATACATGGAATGTGAAGACATCAACGAAATTAGAATCACCAAGATATATTATTATGGGATTTCAAACTAATAGGGATCGATTGGAAGCTGACAGTAGCAAATTTGATACGTGCGATTTCAGTATACATAAGTATAAAAACTTGAATATTTCATTTAAGAATAATCAGTTTGCCACATTATATGAAATGTTCACACAATTCAGATCATCATATTGTTATGATTATAAATCCGAAACTGACATAACACCATCGCAGTTTGTGGCATCTTACCCACTAATCATTGTCGATTGCACTAAACAAAAAACTGGGTTTCAAACCCAATCAGTGGCTCTTAGAGTTGAGTTTAAAACTAATACTCCAATACCTGCTAACACTACTGCTCATGTATTAGTAATAAGTGATCGATTGTTCACATATAATCCGTTAACCAAATCAGTGAAATAATATGTCATATGCTATAGTAGATATACAAGGGTTCATTATAAATAAAAAATATTCTACACCAAAGAACTTGCAATATTGAAGAATGGAAAAATAGCACATTTTATTTTCAAATAACCGTTTCCATTCAAAGATCTTCCTGAAGAATATAAAAAACAGGTAAATTGGTTAACGCATCACCATTTTTGCATACAATGGAAAACAGGATTCATTCAACCTTGGAAATTGAAGTCAATATTAACTGCTCTGACTGGGGATGTTCTTAAATATACGTGAAAGAAAGAGAAAAAGCATAAATTATTAAAAAATATATTCCGTCCAAGAAAATTTTCGAATTACCAGAACACTCAGCTTCAGAACGAGATGAGCCTGATTGTATTTTCCATGAGAACAGCAGTAGCTATTGCTCTTTGAAAAATGTGAAGTTTCTCCAACGAACTTTCACCGATTTCATTAACAATTCCAGTATGGAATGGATTGAAGAAAAAAGCATAGATATATTTTATTGATTTGTAATTTTTTCAATAATTAATAAATTTTTCAGAAGATAAACTGTCCAAATTTTTACGATCTTGATAATATTTTTCTTCCACTTTTTATTAATATATATATATATATATATATATATATATATATATATATATATATATATATATATATATATATATATATATATATATATATATATATATATATATATATATATATATATACACACGCACTGCGCAGTAACAGTCATTTGTTGTTGTGTTCTCGGTGGTGAAAGTACTAGTGCAGTAAAGTAACGAAATGGCCGCAAAGTTTTTTAGTGAATTTCTTGCTAGTCAAAATTCTGAGTCAGAATTAGCAGTTAGTGATTCTGTGAGCAAACTGACGAAGCCAAAATTGTACGGGGGTCGAGCGGTGTGAGAGGGCACACGTCCCACCTCTTTTAAAAAAAAAAAAAAAGTGTTAAGTTCTGAGCAGCAAAAAATTCCTCTAGTAATTTTATTGAGAAACGCTCTTTTATGCATAAAACCTCGTGAAAGTATCAAAATTTTATCAAACGTTGTACTTAAACCTGCAAAACTTGATTAATTCTCCAGCAATAATAAAATTTGTACTTCATCTAAATCTTTCCGCAGTACTCTAAATGTTCTCCCTTTTAATTTGAGAAATACTGCACATCGCAGTAATTGGAATGTGCAGGATATTTCATCGCATCATGAGATGGTTGAATTAGCCGACTTTTATGACAAACATCGTGCTACAGAAGTTAAAACAACTTCTGTGAGGACGACTTCTTCCAAAAAATTAAAATCGTATAATAAATCTAAAAAAGAAATAACTTCAGGTAAGGTAAAATATCTAAATTTCATTTTAAATCTGATAGTGATTCTGCGGACGATTTTGAAGAAGTTAAATCTTTCAAAATTAACAGAGCAAAGAAGAATGAATCGATATCGCTGGTTGAGCCAAAAATCAAATTATCTAGTAATAAAATGACTAGTAAGTCCAAAAGTTCTTGTGTAAACTCTTCCGAGAAAATTGATAGTAAGCTCTCTGTACACCCATCACCTGATCACCTGCTTGATGATATTGCTATATCTGAATTTTCGAAACCTTTTTCTAAAACCGTTGATTGTACAAGTACCTCTAAAGATTCATCAACCGATCCGAAACCAATAGTAAAAAGTTAAAATTACCCAATTTCCACTACCGCTCCATCGATAGGTTTCACAGATGATCTCTTAGAGTGTTCTATGACATCAACCCATGAGAATTTAATTGTTACGTATCTGAATGATTCAGATATTTCTCTTTTCGATAAACAGCCCTCAATAGAAAATAATAATTTTGATGCGCAAGTAATTCTAAAGATGCATTTGTAGTTTCTCAACTAATAATCAATAGCGGCAACTCCCAACAACAATTAGAAAATTATATCGTTGATTCATCGGTAGGATTAAAAGATGTTCTTTTAGACGATTCTCCGAACGCAGAGAAATTATTTGATACGTATTCAGTGGATTTATATATTTCTCAATTTTAAATGAAATTAAAACAAATAAAGATGATGGTGCGAATACTTCTGAAGTTTTATTCGTCCATCCTCAATCAGTAGTCAGATAGTTTCAAGAGTCAAGAACAGTTGAGTACTAGTTCGATTGATTTACTGGTTGAATTAACAAATAATATATAATATCAATAGTATAGACTGTACTGCAACATCGTCCATTGATAAATTTTCGTACAATTATTTATCCGATATAGACATCTCATTGTTTTCCATTAATGAGCCCTTGTTAGAAATTTCGCAGGATGATGGGTTAGAGATAAGTACAACGCAAATAATCAGGGAATGTGAAAATAATACAAAATTTTCAAGGGCTACCAATTCGAATAAAAATTCCGAACCTCCTAGGTTTTTCAAAGGTTCTATGAAATCTGCCTCTTGTAAGAAAGTCTTCCAATCTCGCAGAAAAAATAATTTGTCTAGTGTTGAATCACACTCAAGTGAAAGACACTATTCTGATATTAGTGATAATATCACTAATGGAGGGCTTGCACCTCTGAGTGTCGAGGATCACAAGATTACTGCTACACAACTTCCCCTCCCCTGTGACGTTGCATGTAATGATGACAAGATTGTTTATTTCTGCGGTAGAATACATGGTAGGGTAATTAAAAAACCAATTTAAAAAAAAAGGAAATTAATGTTTGAGGGGGGTCTACTCGACAACCACAACAAGAGGCAGAAATTATTAAAACCATGGACTCATCACATTAATCCTCAGGAGATGAGTTTGAGCGTCCGATGAGTCCTGTTTTCAGGAGGAGAAAGAATTTCAGAATGAAATCATTCACAGAAAACTTAAGAGGGTAAATCTGGCAAGAATCGAAATAGCACATTCCTGATTCTTAATAAGCGTTTCAAACTTATTCGAGGAAATTTTCAAAATTTATAATTCACCGTACAACAAAACAATATAAGACAAGCGTGTCGCTCCTCCTCGAGGTCTTGTCGGATATCCATAAGTGTTAAAATCAATTAATTTTGCTTTTATTTACATAAAACACTTATGGTAACTAATGGCGACAGTGTTTGGTTTATTGATTTCTTTATTTTTTTTCAAGAAAACTGTGAAATCCTTCCAATGTTCGTTTTGCAATGCGCTATTTACGACATCATCGTCTATGAACAGGCATTAAAGAAAATACTGTCATAGTGCGAAGAAAGCGAGAACACAGGAGCCGACGGTGACATTGTATCCAATCTCAACAACGCCCATCTAAAGTCCTGAGCACATAAGGACAAAGTAGTCATCCCAGTCAGTGAACAAGTTTCGAAAATAGGGTCAGCCTTCAAAAATAGGGTTGTATCCTACAGGATTGATGCTGACAACCATACAATCAGCATCGAAAATTTTTTTTCAAAAATTATGGATAAAATTGTGGAACTTATTCCAAATAGCCTTTCATATATGACTAAACTAAAAATTAATTTTGAATTGCTTGGATTATTCACAATAGAAACTAAGGAAATGTTCGATATCAAATCCTGCAATACTCAAAATGTTATCATCACGCTCATGACAAATTTAGCTGATGTCGTCAACAAATTTATGAACGTTATTACTCAGAAGATGTCTGAATTTTAGGAGAGAGATTCTGGTAGGTAAAATTGTATTTTTTCAACTAACTTTTATAGAAATCTGTTTTTCTGTTATAGGTTGGGCTCTTGTTAAAATAATTAATTTAGAGATCAACATCAATCGGTATAATCCATTGAGAGCTTCATCATATGTTGAACTACCGACATGTATCAGTAAGAAGAACTCCATTATCAATGTTAAGAACACCGACCTTCACTGCTTCGGATGGGCGCTTATGGCAGGTATTTTTGAGCCGGAAGGTCCCAACTCTCTACCACAATCATACCCCAATTTCTCGCAATATTTCAATTTTAATGATATAGAATTTCCTGTAAAGTTAGATCATATACCAAAATGTTTGAGTTTGAATGAAAATCTATCAATTAATGTTCATGGTTTAAAGTCATTATTTGAAAATTGAAAAAGAAAATATGAAATAGTTGTACCACTATATTTCAGTTGTGGTAAAAAACCCATACATGTCAATTTACTACTTATCGACGATAATGAGGGAAATTTACATTACTGCACGACTAAAAATTTATCAGGGCTGGTTTCATCACAAATTTCACGACAGCTCAAGCAAATCCAGATAGTTCATACATAATAAAACATTTTTACACGAGCCATATTCTTGCGGATACTACATGAAATGTTCCTTTGATGATTCGCTATCGAATTATGTATCCTTCAGGGGAGTTGATTGTTGTGAGAAATTCATTACATCTTTGGAAACAGATATTCGGGATATTTATTCGAGATATTGGAGCAAAATCGCCCCAATGGATACTTCAACAGATATCCAAGAAAACGAATTTCAAATGGCCACGACCTGCCATATTTGTACCAGAGAATTTGTTGATGAATCAATAAAGGTTAGGGATCATGATCATTTGACTGGTTTTTATAGGAGGCCAGCCCATCAAAATTGTAATTCAAATTATATATAACATTCCAAAATTCATCCCTTGTGTCATACACAATCTCTCTAATTATGATTCGCATTTATTCATTAAACTTCCACTTATTGGAGAAGAGGTAGAAGTTTTAGGCCAAACTAAAGAAAATTATATCACATTTTCTAAAAATGTTCCTATTGAAGATAATTCCGCAGAGACGAAGCAGAAATTCATAGAGCTTAGATCCATAGAATCATTCAAGTTTTTGGCTTCTTCTTTAGATAAATTAGCCAGTACGTTAGATAATGAGCAATGTGAAACAGTGAAGAAATATTTTTCGGACCCTATTGAATTCAGTTTGATTAGAGAGAAAGATGTATTTCCCTACTCATTCTTAGATAATTGGTCAAAACTTGACTATCCAAAATTACCTAGTGAAGAAAAATTTGTTGAAAAAAACTGACATCTCATTAAAATTACTCACTGATGTAGATATGATACATTTCATTATGAAATGTATACGTGGAGGGGTTAGTACATGTGTTAAACGATTTGCCGAGGTTGATAATAAATTTTTACCAAATCATAATCCTAGTAATGAGTCATCTTATATCATGTATTTAGATGCTACAAATTTATATGGCTATTCAATGAGTCAAAATACACCAACAGGTGGCTTTTCTTGGTTGAATGAAGATGAAATTGAAAATTTAGATATTGAAATTTTACATAATACCTCACCTGAAGGATATATTTTCGAAGTGGATATTACTTACCCTGAAAAACTGCATACTATACATAATGACTTGCCGTTTGTCCCTGAAAATTTCATACCCCTAGGAGGAAAATCTCCTAAGCTGATACCTTATTTACAAAATTACAAAAAATTACTTTATTCACTACGAATGCTTGAAACAGTGTTTAGAAAACGGGTTTATTCTCACGAAAATTCATAGAGTTCTCAAATTTCAGCAATCTCCATGGTTAAAATCCTATATAGATATCAACACTGATTTGAATAATGAATCAAAGAACAATTTTGAGAAATCATTATTTAAATTACTAATAAATAGCATTTTTGGCAAAACAATGGAAAATGTTGAAAACCGGAGGGATATTATATTAGTTACTCATTGGGAAAAGATTGGAAAAAAGTTTGGGGCGGAAACATGGATTGCTAAACCGCATTTCAAGGACCGTGAAATATTTAGTGAAAATTTAATAGCGATAGAAATGAACAAAGTTTATGTTACGTATGAAAAGCCTATATATGTGGGATTTTGTGTTTTAGAAATTTCGAAAACAGTGATCTATAATTTTCTGAAGCAAAAATATGGTAGCAAGGTTTTTTTATTATATACAGATACTGATTCACTTCTTGTGGAAATATTAACAGAAAATGTTTATGACGACATCAAACAAAGCACGGAACATTTTGATCTTTCCAATTATCCAGCTAATAATGAACATAACATTATACCCAATAAGTCAATAATAGGGAAAATGAAAGACGAGTATGCAGGAAAAACCACCAAAAGTTTTTATGGGACCGGGGCTAGAGCCTACTGTGTTGAACTATTGGATAAAAATGATAAAAAAGCAAAAGGTATCATATAGGTAAACATATAGTTGAAAAAAAATTCATTTATCTGAATATAGAAATGTCATCACTAAAAATGAATCTTTATTGTGTGTGATGTCAATATTCAGATCATGTTTACATGAAATGTATAGTTAAATGCGCAATAAAGTGGCATTATCAGCCTTTGATGATAAATGCTTTCTACTGAAAAATTCTGTCAGGACTTTGGCATAGGGTTGATTGGCATGAAAATATTGATACACTTTTGGCAGAACTTTGTTGATTTTCATTATCTTGTTTTCATAATTTTCAAATATTCTAGTAAATCAATAAACCAAACACACTAGTCATAATTCTTTTTGTTTTTAGTTATTTTATTGTATTTTTTATTTTGTTTGTCTTTGATGTGCGATTCAACTATATATTCATATGATTTTTGTTTCATTTATTCTGAATATCAATATCCTTACCACAAGTGTATAAGTTGTGTGAATAAACTATATATATGATTATTGTTTTATTTTTTCCATATATAAAATATTGAATACAACTTTTAGTGAAGTATTGAATCTTGACAATGCAATTGATAGAGCAACAGAATACTCTACCCATAACGAATCATGATTATTGTCAACCCGAGAAGAAATTTATAAACATAGTGAACTATTAGGTGCTGAATGTAAAAGGAGTATTTTTGTTGGAGGATCGGGGAAAGGAAAAACCAATACACTAATCAGTCTGTTATTACATCCGAATGGTTCACGTTATTTTAATATTTATCTGTATTCAAATTCACTCCATCAACCCAAGTATCAATTTTTAAAAAATGTAATAAAACCGATAAAATATATGAATTATTATGAATATGAAATAAGTGAATTCATAACGCCGCCAAAAGATTAGCATCCCTATTCAGTTGTTGTATTCGATGATGTCGTTTGTAATAATCAAAATATAATCAGATATTACTTTTTCTTCGGAAGACATTTTAATATTGATTGTTTTTACTTATGTCAGACTTATTCTGCTATACCAAAGCAGCTCATACGGGATAATGCTAATTTAGTTGTGGTATTTTCTCAAGACAGAACGAATCTAAAGCATATGTATAATGATCATGTGAATGTCGATATGTCGTACGATGAATTTGTAAAGTTGTGTTCTGAATGTTGGAAAGTACCATATGGATTTTTGGTTATTGATAAATAAAGTGGTATTCGCAATGGTCGTTATCGAAGAGGCTTTCACCACTACATTATTTTATAAATATGAAACACTATAATGATTCAACTTATTATTAAATAATCTACATGGATAAACGCTTGGCTTTAGAACAGGTAAAAGCTAGGAAAAATGTGAGAAAAAAACTACATGGATTGAGACACGATTTAGCCACTTCTCAACTGAGATTTTCACGTTCGATTCAACCATTCACTCAACTCTGTCAGATTATTGACATAAATCAAATATAGGAAAAGTAAGATTAAATCTGAAATAAAACCAGAAATAAAACCAGAAATAATACCAGAATTGAAATTGAGGGAACATGTAGTTACACCAAAAACAGGAAATTTTGAATCAACTCGAAGAATCAGTAATATTTCACTAATGGTTGGTAGAGACAAGAATATCAACTATGAGCCTGATTACGAAGAATCCATTGTAGAAGAACCTGAAGATGAACCGCAACAACTATCACAAGTTGAGTTGGAAAATATTGAAGCGTTGAAAAATGCTGATGTTTTCCGTGAATTTTAGATCAATGGTCAGGTTAAGCAAGATTTTATATAGAGGAAATGATAACTAGTCCTTCCCCTGAAGAATTTGACCATAAATATGGTGTTCGTTACAATCCTGAAGAATCAAAATTTTATATTGGGAACTCTCAAATAGATTTTATAAAAGATAAAGTTGTAATAGATCCTGAAGGTGATAATCCAATACCATATCCTATCACTAAAGGCCTCCTTGAATTATTATTCAAGAATGAATTAGATTCATATAATACAACAGATTTGAAGAATTATTGTGAGAAAAACGAATGCTGATCGGAAAGATTATGATTTTGAGAAGCAAATATCTGGGAATATTGGTGAAAAATATCAGGGTGTTATAAAAAAAATTCAAAAGCCTCTAGTTAGGGGAAGAACTAATCGAACTGCTTCTTATCAGCCCTGTATGTTAAAAGGTTCTACATCTCTGCCGCCTACCATACTTTCGCCAATGTTTAAACAATCGAGAGGTGGTGTGTTAGAAAGTACACTCATGAAATCAAGTAGCCACATGAGAAAGAAATTGAATCTTCTCGAACTTAATAATAAAGATTTAGAATTCATACCATGAAAAAATCCAAATACTCTAGTTGAGAGATTAAAATTACTACTTGCATCTCAAACTGCTGGAAACAATAGTCACTATAATCAGATCAGTCATATTATAAATGAATTGAAAAATGCTAAAATAATATTATAAAATATTTACAAATTTGAAGAATGTGTTAGTGTTCAAAAGAAAACTGAAAAAGTATCATCAAAATGACACTTGATAAATTTTACAATCATATTTCGCAATAAAATGACCCCTCACCAATTAATGAAGAAGAAAAAACCAAATTTACTTCATCTCCATCTCATAGGAACCTTGAATCGTATCAATACTATCTATAAATTGAGAACGAATACGAATGAATACATATTCCCATATGAAACTGCCGAAGTTATATCTTTCGATAGTAATCCAACGGATTCGTGATACTCATAAATGGAAAGCGTATCAAGAAGGATCAGTTATCATTACTGAAAAAAGGAGATAAAATATTATTCCAAAACATCAGACTATCAAGAGATACTGATGAGTTTTTCGGCGAGTTCATTTTGAAATTGAACCTATTCTAAAATGGTAGTAATAAAACGGGAAATTGTTAATGAGTTGCATAGTCCTGTGCGAATTAATTTCCCCAGGAGGCCTGTAATAGTTAAACGGCTCTCAGATCTTTTTCAGGCAGATTTAGTTGAAGTTATACCATTTTCAAGATTTAATAAGGGTTTTGAGTATATAGTACTGATTGTGATAAATGTGTTCTCGAAATATGTTTGGGCAATTCCGTTGAAGAATAAAAGTGCAAAAGATGTAACAATTGCAATGAATGAAATTTTGGGAGACTTGGAGAATCCGCCTAAAAATCTACAAACAAATTTTGGTAAAGAATTTTACAATAAAAATTTCAAGGAATTGATGGTAAAATATAACATAAATCATTATAGTTCATACTCAAATTTGAAAAGTAGTGTTGTGGAAAGAGTTAATAGGACAATCAAATCGATTATGTGGAAAGAATTCAGCGTTCGTGGAAATTATAAGTGGATAGATATATTGAACGATATAGTACAACAATATAATTCAACAAAGCACTCAACTACAGGTTATAAGCCGATTGATGTTAACAGTGAAAATGAAAAAAAAATTCTGAATTCGGCTTATTCCCATCTCAAGGTAATAGACCCAAAAAAGAGTAAATATAAAGTTGGAGATTATGTTCGAGACAAGTTTTCGCGAAAGGTTACACACCCAATTGGTCAAATGAAATTTTCACAATTCGGAAGATACAATCAACATATCAAAGAACTTACTTATTACGTGATTCTTCAAATGAAGATATCAAGGGTGTTTTCTACGAATTCAAACTGCTGAAAGTAAAACATCCTGATATTTATTTGGTAGAAAAAGTTCTGAGAAAAAAAGGAAACAAACTGTATGTGAAGTTTTTAAGTATGGGGAAGGAGCATAATTCCTAGATCAAGAAAAATGATTTACAATAAATTAATTCTGAAATACTCTTTATTATGTAAAGATATTGAAAAATAAATAATTTTTTTCACAATTTTGTCTTAAGTTTACAAAGTGAGATTACAGCTGAGAAAATCTACTATAAAAAATATTATTTCTGTGATCCATATCTAAAATAGGAGCTAGAATGTATTTACAGTTTCTTATTCTACTATTGAATCTTATTCTATCAAGGACAAACATCTCCCAGTAATATTTTCGAGATTCTCGATATGCAAAAGTCCAAACATACATATGATGAATAGTATCAGTATGGTTAAATGTAACATTCTTCATATCAATAAGCTATCTGATTCACTTCATTCATTACAGTATATGGATTAAATTTTATGAATTCTTTGAAAATCAGAGAATTAAATAAATATTCATATGACTTATCTAATACATCGTTTATATTCACTAAGAAATCACCACTCATTTTTGACACGGACCGGGTAAACATTCTGTAGAACTCTGGAAATTCATGATATTCTAGGAACTCAATATAGTTCCTCATTAATTTCTGCAGTGAAAATAATTCACACATAGAGTCTCGACCAATATACACTTGACAATTATCATTTTTCAATCCAAGAATATACTTATTATTGATATTTATGAAGAATAATGTACAGTTATTCAATTTCTTGAATTCTGATGATGATGATATATATATATATATATATATATATATATATATATATATATATATATATATATATACATTGAATTAAGATTCAAGAAAGAAAAAGACTAAATTGTCCAAAGTTAAAATGGCTGAAGGTAACGGCTTAATTACAGCTCGTGAATTTGGATCTCTATTGCCAAAATTCTCAATAACACAAGCCGAGTTGAATTCATTCTTGAATTCGTGCGAAGAATATCTCACGCAATTTTCTAACGAAGAACAGAAAGTGAAAACATATTGTTTGGCTGTCATTAAAAGTAAATTAATTGAAAAAGCAAATGCCGAGTTTCGATCATGTAATGTACCAAATACTTGGATCAATATAAAAACATTTTTATTGAACAAATTTGGTGATCATGTCAATCTCGATGTACTTAAAAATCAGCTTCAATTTCTGCGCAAGAAACCCAATGAAGACGTTCTAGATTTCATTGAGTTATTACATAAACAACTAGTTTCAGACTTAGCAAAAAACGTGCTTATAAGTAATGTCTCAATAGATCTATTAACTGCTCTATTGACTACACCGCATATTACGTTTGACTTAACAGTACAGACTATAGAGAATTATATGTCTCAAAAATCACAACTAGATCTGATGAGAACATGGAAACAACCAGTAATTGCACCTCCGAAAACGTTTCCTTCTCAACCTATTCATTTACAACAAAGAACAGTTTTTCGGAAGAAATAACAAGGAAACACCTAAAACAAACGTGTTTCGACCAAGTAATAATTATGTGGCGTATAATAGACCGACTCCTATGTCGACTGTTTCTGTAAACCCAACAGCTCAAAGACGTCAAATGACAGGTAGTTCGCTAATACCGCGTAATCAATATCAAAATCAACGCTATAATCATTTTCAAAATATGAGACAAACACCGTATAATTTCATATCCGAAGAACTTACTCTCGACTCTCGACGCGGAAAATAGCGAAAATATACATGAAAATCACGAATTTGACAACAGTCCTCCAGACGAAAATTTTGATGCCAATGAAGAAGATTGTAAAAAATTTTCAGGTGATGGTCTCGGAAACTCAATTGACATAAATTCGATAAATGACAAAATCCAAAAGAATTGCTTGCCTTACATCGAAATTAAATATCCACAATGTAAATTACTCTTAGATAGCGGATGTACTGTCTGCTTAATAGATCCTAAGGTTGCTTATAACAGCATACCTCATCTCATTTATCCAGAAGACACTGATTTAATCACCCCTCACGGACACGATAAGTTTTATTTCCCTTGGACTCCTTTGGTTTGAAAAAAAAATTTCCTTTCGTAATTTACAAATTCCATACTCGGTCTGATGGTATTGTAGGCTTTGAATTTTTAAGAAAAAATTATTTTACTATTGACTCACAGAATAATTTTTTAAAAGGTGAAAATTGTAGAATACCCATATATTTTCAAAAAGTGATTCCTAGGAAATTATCTTACCCGATAGATTGATCACATTTACCTATGAAAATTCAGAATCAATTAATTAAAATTTTGAAAAAAAATACTGAAAACGCCCTGCAGTTACCGGGACAATCCATACATTTCACTTCAAAAATCAAGCATCATATCAGAACTAAAGATGAAATTCTTGTACATGCGAAAAAATATAGATACCCCGAAAAACACCGTGCGGAAATTCAGAAACAAATTGCGGAATTATTAGAAAAAGGCATTATTAGACCCAGCATACCTCCCTGGTCCTGTGCTGTAGTTATGGTGAAGATAAAGTTAGACCAGTCTAATATAGAAAAATGGCGCATGGCAATTGATTATCGACAATTGAATGAAAAAACAATAGACGACAAATATCCTTTACCTCAAATAGGCTCTATACTAGATAAGCTGAAAGATGCACAATACTTTACAACTCTGGACTTAGCTTCAGGTTTTCACCAGATACAATTAGATGAGCAGAGTATAGAGAAGATAGCTTTCACTGTAGAGAATGGGCATTATCAGTTCTTCAGGATGCAATTCGGTCTAAAGAACGCCCCGAGTACTTTTCAACGTCTAATGAACAATATTTTACAAAATTTCATCGGAAAAAATTGTTATGTTTACATGGACGATATCATTATTTTTTCAAAGTCCATAGAATCACATCTGGCCGACATTCATAATATTTTAGAAAGCTTGCAGAACGAAAATCTCAAAATTCAATTAGACAAATCGCAATTCTTTAAAACCGAAATTGAATTTTTAGGTCACATTATCTCAGATAAAGGTATCAGACCCAATCCCAAGAAAATAGAAGCCATTGAAAGATTTCCCTTACCTAGATAATTTCAAGAAATTAAATCTTATTTAGGTATGCTAAGCTACTATCGTAAATTTATCCCGAACTTTGCTAAAGTCACTAAACTAATGACTACGTTATTGAAGAAAGACTCGAAAATCGACCTGACAGACTTAGAATACAAAGAAGCATTTCTGACTTCAAAAAACCTACTAATTAATCATCCAATTTTAAACTATCCTGAATTTTCAAAAACATTCAATTTAACGACTGACACCTCAAATTATGCTTTAGGAGCGATTTTATCGCAAGGTAATGTTCCTAATGATTTACCGATAGCATACGCCAGTAGGACGTTAACTGATCAAGAAGTTAAATACTCAACGATCGAGAAAGAATTATTAGCGTTTGGGCTACTAAACATTTTCGACCGTATTTGTACGGAATGAAATTTTTTATTTATACAGACCATAAACCATTAATTTAGCTAAATTCATTAAAAGAGCCAACCTCGCGCCTGATGCGAAGGAAATTAAAATTAGAAGAGTTCAATTATGAAATTAAATATGAAAAGGGCCCCACGAACAACGCAGATGCTTTATCGCGTATTCAATTACAAGGAGCAAACGAGATAAACAATTCAGAAGACGAAATTAGTTCTATGCTTCCCAACATAAATGCTGACGACTTAGGTATGAGTAACGAAGAATTAGATATTCTTCTCAAGAATTTTCAAGATAACAAAGAGGAAATAACGCAACCTGAAACTGTGCACAGTAACCTTGAAAATCCTACGTTAGAGTTGCCATATACAGATCAACCTCTCAATTAGTATAAAAATCAAGTCGTATTTATTAAAACTTCTAAATCTTATTTAGTTCAACGATTAAAGCTCTTCAAAAATCGTAATCGTATGATAGTATCCGTCAGCGAGAATGACGATTTCATAAAATTCATTCGTGAAAATTTGTCACCTGAAAAAGCGTACTGTTTGTTTCTCAAACACCAAGAAATACAAATACCTTTTATACAACTATTACAAAATAATTTCAAAGCAAAAGCATTCAAACTCAGAATCTCAAGCGTTCTTGTGGAAGACGTAGAGAAAGAACCAGATCAGCTTGAAAAAATTGAGATGTACCATATTTCCAAATCTGGGCATCGCGGCATGCAAGAAAATGTTGAAGCACTCAAACGGAAATTTTATTGGCCTAACCTAGACAAAAGTGTTCAAAAATACATAAATAATTGCGAAATTTGTCAAAAAAACAAATTTGAACGTACCCCGACCAAATTAATATTCAAAACTACGCCAATTGGCTCGAAACCATTTTCTCACCTATATGTAGACACTTACAAGGTAGACAGCACTACTTGTCTAACTATGATAGATTCCTTTTCGAAATTCACAGTGTTACCCCTTAGTTCATAAAATTGCTAATGAAAATTATGGACAAATTCATTATGTTTATCAGTAATGACAGAGTTCCCGAACGAATCACTTGCGACAACGGGACAGAATTTAAAAATCAAATAATACAAGGTTTCTGCGATACACACAAAATCTCATTGCATTATATCACTAATTTAAACCCGAATTCAAATTCTCCTTTCGAGAGATTCCATTCCACACTGATAGAACAACTAAGATGTCTCTCATCAGAAAAATTACCTTTAGCAGCACGAATAAATAGAGCCATCATGACCTACAATAATTCAATACATTCAAATTTAGAATATACTCCCATGCAAATTGTAAAAGGAGACTTGAATTATTCTATGCCTATAGAGAAAACTATTAACGAAGAAATTGCAGTTTACATAAAAACTTATCGGGAAAATATGAAAGAAATAAAACTAGTAGTCGATAAGGCTCAAAGTAAAAATGAAACTAACATTGATAAACTCAATCAAAATCGTCAACAAAATAAAAACCTAAATAAAGATCAAGATGCTTTCCTAAAAGTTCCTTTTCAATCTAAACTCAAAGAACCATTCAAAAAAGTTCCCATTAATATTATAAGCGATATTCAAATAAAGAATCCTCGGAATCAACACATTTATCATAAAAATAAAATTAAACAAAGAAAACACTAATTGGTTTTCTTATTTTCAGATGACCCCTGTGCGTATTATCTTTCTAATAACGCCCGCCGAAATAATTTATTTATATAATTATTTTGAGATACACAGTCAAAATATGTCGACACTATCAATTTCTTAATAAAGAAAACTAATAAATTAAGAGACTTCCAAAATGTGGCTTTGAGAATGAATTCGATAACTCTCTATTCACTCGAGATATCTATTCTATTAAATGAAATAGGAAGCGCTATTAGTTTCGCACATCTGCATTTATTACACGAGAATATTCTGCCGCTATCAACGTTAAACGAAGTTCTGAAAAGAGAGAAACTGCTGCCTGTTACACATTTGAGCGTTTATTATGCAGCATCCACCGTTAGAGTATTTATCAAAGATTTTAATATTCTTTTCGGTATCACTATTCCTATTTTTCAAAAAATTGAATATGACCTGTACAAAATATACAACTTACCTTTCCAAAATACCAGTGTACCCCAGCTTCAATCCTATGGATTAACACTCAACAAGAAAATTATATGGAGTACCGAGGTAGTCCAACGAGTAGAAAACTTCTACATTGGAAAACAAGATTACATGACCAAACCACCAGAATGCCTTGCACATGTACCTACTAGCTACACTTAAGGATCAATGTAGCCGTATACCAATCTACCCCCAAAAGGACCTATTTCAAATCGAAGATGGAAGTATAATCTCGATAGATAACGAATTAATAGAAGAAGAATATGCCGCAGGTTCCATTCCCCATCGTATAAAGCTGGCGAAAATAACTTACAAATATGCTATAACTAATGGTTTCAAGAAGATATACCTATTAGAGGTTCTTCATAAATACGCCCAAGTCGACCTCATCCCATTGGAATCGAATTGGACTTATACTACCGACATAGCAATGATCGAAGAAGAAGAAGTCCCAAAATTAGAGGACATTTACCAGTGGGCTCCACATCCCACAACTCTTAGCATAGTTACCATTTTTTTGTTTTTTTCTTGTCATTGTAATTGCATTTTTCTTTTTATATAAACTTTATATTAAGATTCGTCAACTCATTAAGAGGCATAACGGACTTTCTCAAAGAGGGAAGGAGTTACATGAGAGACAGCCTGTATCTCCCTTTTGAAATGCTGAATTGTAGTTGTAGACGCTTCGCATAATATATATGAAATGCTTATTCATCCTTTTGAGCTAGAGAGCACAATTAGAATAATAGAACTGTAAGCTTGATTTGAACTCTCATCCTGTAAACATTGTTCTGAATCAAATCGTTATTTTTAAAAAAAGTTTCTTCGTGTTGAAAAATATAATTATATATATATATATATATATATATATATATATATATATATATATATATATATATATATATATATATATATATATATATATATATATATATATATTTATATATATATATATATATATATAATTCGGTCTAAAACGTTTTTCGTCTTCCGATTTCTAGTCTCCACTGATCTCGGTCCTGCCAGAGGTCGTCTTCCAGTTCCCTCAATCTGATTTCCTTATCTATCCCCTCTCTCCAGCTTCTTCTTGGTCTTTCTCGCTTTCGTCTTCCCTGAGGTGTCCACTATAGTATTTGCTTAGGGAGCCGTTCTTCGGTCATCCTTTGTACATGGCCATACCACCTAAGTTGTTTAATCCTTATATAGTCTATTATGTCATGTGTAACCCCCATAATTTCCCTTATCCTTTCGTTGGTGACTCTATCCATTTTTGATTTGCCCGCTGCGCGCTTCCAGTAGTCCATTTCCGTAGCTTTCAGTTGTCCTTCGCTTCTTTCCTTGATTTGCCAAACCTCACCGCTATATGTTATGATACTTTTTATTATCATTTTAAATATTTTCTGCTTGTTTGTTTTTGATACATGTTGGTCTCAGATTATTCCATTCATTATGGCTGTGGCTTTCCTTCCTCGAATATTTCTTTCCTTGATTGCTCTGTCCAGTGTTCTGGACTGTAAGTAGGTCAGTGTCACGATTGGTTACTCTATAGTAAACTGAGAATGTTTAGTACACCTTATATTATTGTAAACATCACGTATGGGCAAGGTCGCACATCAGCATTATGTTGTATACATAATGCTATATGAATATATATATAAGAACCAGAGGAAATCTCAAGGAGTAAGTAAGACTGAGAGATAGACTCGTCACGCTGCCCGAGAGGTTAGCGCTAAGCCTATATTCTATAATACTATACAAATAAAGACTAAAAGTATAGTATGAACCTGTGCATCATTTAACACCCAGGACCAGGCATTACATGGCGATCCTGCCAGTTGTATTAGTATAGTTGGAGGAAGTGTAGTTAGCTGGTAAATAAAATAAAGTAATAGAATGGTGAGAAGAAGAAGTGACCATCGCCCATAAAGATGCTGGCAACTAACCAATGTGTTACCAATGGTTGCTACACGGAACAGACGAGGACAACCCAGCAAGCCGAGTTAAGAGAATCTCCGATGTGTAAGGTAGGATCTATCCTAATATAAATGACTACCTATGTGTTGCGTGTGTGGAACAGTATTGCAGACGAGTTAGGGACGTATCGGCCACTATGTGTGTAGACATAGAGTGGAATTGACATTTTTTGTAAATATGACGAGAAAAGAGACTTCGTTATTTTTGTTATGGAGGAAAAAGGGACATTTATTTTTTAAATATTTATTGCTTTCATGCATTTTTTCTTCATTAATTTTAAGTTTGAAGAATTATAACCTTGTATATATATTTTTTATTATTATTATTTTTATCATGATTAATTTTATTATTATTATTTTATTATGATTTTCCCTCTTCCATGCATTATCTATATATATAATTCAAGTTCGAGTGGGGTAGTGTTTTTGCATATTGTTATTTAAATTCGTGGATTACTATTTTAATTTTTTGTGCACTATATAATGGCGATATTTTTATTTTTTGGATGTTCTTTGGTTCTATGCAATATCCGTAATTGGGGAAATTTTTTTTATTATTGATAGTTGAAAATCGATTATTGTGGATAATTATTATTAATTTTTTTTGGAACTATTTTTGGTTAAGATAAATGGGAATTTTTTTTTAGTGTGTGATTAGATACATAATTCATTAATCGCTTCAGATAAGTTCAATGGAAAAGCGATTTTATGATATTGATATTATGACTTATATAACTTTGACCTACCTTATTATATTGACTTACTATCGAATTACTGTTGTTTATATAAATAAATAGTTGATTCATTGAATGGATTTTGAGTCTTGTCATCAAATAAGATTCTTGTAGAATTTAATGAATATGTCAAATGTTTGGACGCTAGAAAATTTTTTTTTATTATTATTACTATGAATATTTTGCTTTTATGTATTATTTTCAGTTGAATCTTATTAAGACATTGACCTAATTCGAAATTTTTTATTTTTTGTTTGATTAATTAAATAATTTAAATCTTGTAATCAAGTTTTGTCTCTAAAATGGAATTGCTGATATTACGCATCAAAAGTGTTATTTATAAAAGTCATAGAATTTTTTGAAGAAATTGTAAACCGTTGTTCACTTGATGATACGCAAATAAGAAAATTAGCTTATTACTCGAAGCATGAATATGTGAATTTGACAAAAGTGTGAAAAAATATGAAATTTGATACTTATAATAATTGTTTTTTAACAATGTTTAAACTTTGAGCCCATTATCAAATGTATGTACTGCTAAGACTGATTATAGTTCCAAAATAGTGTGGTATAGATAATGTACAATTATTTAATGGTTAAAAGGAGAGAGCAATTTTATTAATAAGAGGGCGTATAGGACGCTCAGGGGATGGATTATGCCCCCTGCTAATGAATTATGTTTTCATAAATAATGAATTTTTACTGTAATTACGAGATGGAATCGTTGGTAAAATGAGATGAAACATATATATTTTTTTGTATGCTATATATAGATAGCGACCACTTCTTAGTTAAGATGGATATGGTAATGAGAAACGAAGAAAAAGGGGAGGAATAGTGTTGCGACGATCTACAGCTATCCATTAGCTATGTTATTCAGAATTTTGGAAGCTGCCAAGAATAAATCATACACGGTATGTACTAATGTTGCAACACTCTACAGTAATCTAAATATTCGATCGGCATTGGCGCGAGACGAAATGTTGAGAATTTTAGAAGCTATCTGTACAGAAGAATGGAATTAAAAGCTCTCAATTATTAGAAAGGCAAGGGAATATAATCAGTTTTAGGGACCTTAGTTATTATTATTATGGATATATATTTATATATTGATTTATGGTTAGTATTGTGGTTATGTATAGATGGGTTTATATTAATTGATGAATGAGACAAATGAAAGAGTCCACAAATTGAAGTAAAAGGTGATTTATATCGAGTACCATGACTGAAATGAAATAATTATTAATATATCAAAAATATGGCGTATCATCACGAGAGTATAGGGACGTTAGACAGCGCGTATAGAGATTGTACGTAGAATAAATTACTTTAAAAATTGTATGTTAATTATACTTACAGTGCACATCCGACAATCGATATGGCAATTAAACCATTCATAGGAAATTGAAAAGAAAAATCTTTAAATTATCATACATTCAAACGAGACAGAATTTTCTCGAGTAACCTCAATAAAATTCTTTCAATTTGCCAAGGTCGTGGACTGTAAGTAGGTCAGTGTCACGATTGGTTACTCTATAGTAAACTGAGAATGTTTAGTACACCTTATATTATTGTAAACATCACGTATGGGCAAGGTCGCACATCAGCATTATGTTGTATACATAATGCTATATGAATATATATAAGAACAAGAGGAAATCTCAAGGAGTAAGTAAGACTGAGAGATAGACTCGTCACGCTGCCCGAGAGGTTAGCGCTAAGCCTATATTCTATAATACTATACAAATAAAGACTTAAAGTATAGTATGAACCTGTGCATCATTTAACACCCAGGACCAGGCATTACAGTTCCATCATTCGTGATTTTCATTCCCGGGTATGAATAGCTTTGGCACTTTTTTATACATTGACCATCATCCAGCATCAGGTCTTGCTGCAGACCCTTATACACATGTACTCTGTTTTAGTCATGTTGACTTCCAGGCCCCATTTTCTGATGATGCTACATTATTGAAGATCCATTTTTTCAGCTCTTCACTTGAACGTGCTAAATCTTCACAACAAACAGTTTATCACTGAGAAAAGCATCATAAATAATTTTTGCCTCATTTACTGTATCCCTATCACTTAATTCGAAATCCATACAAGGATAATGATTTTCATTTTTCCATCCATCTTTTCAATATGGTATTCCAACTGGTATTTCAGTGAATTTATTTTCCAGACAATCTCAGTATGCTCCATGATTACACAGTTTTCATACTATAGCCAGTGCAGTCTCTTGGGTCTATTTCTGTTACACGCATAAATGGCTTTTCACAGATTGCACACTCCCGTCCATAGAGCTTGATATAATGGACTTAAGTTTCTTTGTCAACTATAGTGTCGATATTATGCGAACTTACAATTGTTTCTTCATCGATGATACATTTAGCATTCTTTGCTTCAAAACATGGCGCACACAAAACTTTATGTGAAACGAATCTGATGAACTCATCAGAACCAATATTTTAATCACCTAACTGATTCTGGTACGTTATTTCGGTAGAAATCATACCACCAGAACTTAGACATCTGAAATACATCGCACTAACTACCTTTGAATCCACTGAAAGCAAAATATATACTGATAAAGAATGGGTACGGATAGAAATGTCGAGGCCACTATTGACCAATTGAAATCAAACTTGAGCCCATTCCCGGTACATTCAAGGTTAATGCTCTCAAGGTCTGTTCTATTTTCAAGGTCAACCAATCGAAAAATAAACTATCCCTACTCCTGATAAATATTCAAGGTCATTGTGTATGGTGCACGCCCCTCAACTAAGTTACGCCCACTCCTAAATATCGACTCAAGGTTAACCACCAGTAGTTACTACTACGCGGATTCTAACTCACAATGGCGGCCATCGAGGTGGGGGGACCTTTCCGTCTACGTCAAATCGATATTCAAGATGGATGCTATGACGTCATGGGGCCTGGGGGCCCTCTGTCATCTAAGATGGGAGGCTCCTTCTCCTAGATCCTGACCTGGGGGCCCTGGCTTGGGGCTCTGGACTGAGGGGCCCTGACTCTCTCTTACACCTACTCCTTCTCATCGATCCTACCCGGGGGGGCCTAGCTGAAATATTAACAAATGAAAAAAGCTGTGTCGGTGTCTGGGATTCGAACCGCAGAATTACTGCACCAGAGTCTAGTACTCAGACCGGTCATCCGTCAACCCATTGTTATAATTAGGACTAAGCGAGTGATATAACTAACTTGCGCAGAGGATTCCGTAACGTTAATCTTGAATCATAGATATCTTAGGTCTGTCATACGTCATCCGATCTGTTATTCGTAACTGTCAAATGTCATCTTGAATCATAGATATCTCAGAGCATAGAACTGTAATATTTTTCATGGGGGCACAGAGCCCCGCGGAGTCTTCATGTAGGTTCAGGAGATTGAAATTATATGATATATATATATATATATATATATATATATATATATATATATATATATATATATATATATATATATATATATATATATATATATAGGAATGGGGGTCCCTCGGGTGTCTTCATGGGGTCACAGGAGGTCCCTCATGGAGCCACCGGTCCCCCAGGAGTCTTCATGTGTGTTCAGTAGATTGAAATTATATGATATATAGGACCGTGGGGGAACAGAAATTCTTTTGGTATATAGGAGACCGTCTTCGTAGATTTGGATATTAAATTACATACATACAAAATAGTTATTTTCTTAAAAATTCATTTCCATTTTGATATATAAAATATAATCGCGTTCGAACGAAAACGGAGTGAGTCAATATCAGCTGATCGACGAACGTATAATTGAAGTCGGCAGAAATATCACATCAGCGAATTCCTACGTTCCGTAAGTAAATGAATTAATTAGATATAGGTCATTATTTCGTTCGACTGAAGAATCTCATCGTAAGCATTTTCGGAATCATGTAAGGGGGTCCATACATAGTCAATCTTGATCGCGTTCAGATTTCAAAATATTTTGAGACCAGATCTGTCAATCTAACTCGTACATTATTAATCTGAATCACCGATTTCGATCAGGATTGACTGTGTACGATCTCCTTTAAGAACAACAAAGGAATTTCTACATGCTTATTCAACATTTTCTAACCGTTAGCCGTGTGCAAAATCCCTCCTCCACTAAAAACTTCCTTCTGATAATTGTTGAAATTTTTCTTATTAATTTCATTCCAACTTCAACTTCATTCGAAGCAGCATCGTTAAACTTTCGATCTAACCGTTTGGGTGTGTCTTCCTGTCTTAGTGAAAATCAAGTAAGTTTTTTTGAGTTATACCTCAGAAAGTTATTTAATATTTTTTATATTTGTTTTAGAGACTGATTTATTAGGAAAATTGAACAAAGTTTCTTTCCTAGAGAGAAAACCAAAGAAGAAGCTACCCGATCTGATTATCGAGGAGCCTTACAGAATATATGAGTTGAAAATAATTACTTCTGCGTTCGGAGAGTCAGTACTTCTAGACTTGGGTGACTACAATATCTTTTTACCGAAGAGAGTGACTGAAGAATACAGGTCTCATATAGAGGAGATTGCGAATATTTCATCGTATCCAAGGGAACATTGGAAACCTGAAAAATCCATTCACCTCAAATATTTCAACTTATTAAAAACTAGGTAAATATTATTCAATTTCCTATAATATTTTTTCTCTCTGTCTGTGTGAATTATACAAAAATGAATTTCACTGGTAAATTAACCAAAATAGACCAAACTCTCAAATTAATTCAAGAAAATTATTCTCTTTCAAATTCTAAAACATGGCAAAAAATGATTTTCTCAAATATTCGTACTTGTTATAAAGCTTTGAAACGAATTAATTTTACTATAGGTGAAAAACAAAAAGTATACTCCAAAATCGTTCAGCTCAAACGTATGAACTGTTTTATTAAATATTTCCCTCAACAACAACAACAACAACACAGCGGCGGAGGTTTACCGAAAAAACGTAATGATAGAATTAGGTGGAAGAATCTTAATGCTATTTATAAAAATAGAGTTAGGACTGGATTTATTATTAATTTACGTCATTTAGATGTCCAACCATTCTTAGATGATTCTCTAGTTCTTTTCAAAAATAAAATCAGTAAAATTCTCAAGGATTTTAGTACTTTGAAAATGAACACAACTTTCTGGGGTGATTTCGTTAAAGTTTCGAATGACTGTGAAATTATAGAACGAAAATATTTCGGTACGCCGAATGCTATTATCGATATATCGACAGATTTATCAATGTGGTTCAAAGAAAATGTCTTAAACAAAATTTTACATTATTTAGAAGAAAAGAGCTTTAAAGGTAGTGGTTGGGCCCTCTCGAAAGTTGTCTTATTGGAAGTAGCTATTAATAAATTTGAAATGGGTACAGGCGGTTCATCTTACATCAATTTGCCCTAGAAAATAGGTAAGAAAAAAGCTTGCGTTAACGTTGTGAACAACGATAATGCATGCTTTTTCTGGAGCGTAGTCAGTTGTCTTTATCCAGCGGCTAGACATTCAGAACGAATGTCATCATATCCTTTATACTCGGAAGTTTTGAGAACCACAGGTTTAGAATTACCTATGAAACTTACACAAATCACGAAATTTGAAAAAATGAATGATATTTCGGTTAATATATATGCTTTGGAATTAACCGAGAGTGAAAATAAATCTTTTTATTCAGTGATACCCATCAGGTTGAGTCAACAACAACAGCGACTTCCTAATCGTCACGTTAATTTACTATTAGTTCAAAATATATACTATCCTAAATTAAATGAATATGACCCGGTCATAGAAGACCCTGAAGATAGCGACGATGACAACGAAATCAGATATCTTTATTGCTGGATAAAAAATCTTTCTAGACTCGTTTCAGGTCAAATCTCCAAACATGAAGCTAAAAATTTCATTTGTGATTGATGTTTGAATTATATTAGCGCTCAAAGTAAATTGAATGAACATGAAGCGTTATGTCCTGATTTGAACCATTCTAAAGTTACTTTTCCGAAAGATGACTATGTAGAATTCAGAAATCACTCTTTTAAGCAAAAATGTCCCTTTGTAATTTATGCAAATTTCGAAGCTATTTTAGAAAAGTGTAATGAAAAAATTAGTGCCAAGACAACTAAATATCAAGAACACAAACCCTACAGTGTAGGATATTACCTAAAATGCTCTTATGACGATAATCTCTCACGTTACGCTAGTTTTCGCGGAGAAAATTGTCTAGATTGGTTCTCCGATGAAATCGATTAAATTGGTAAATTTATTTATTCAAAAATTAAGCACATTGGACCTATGACGGAGGTACCTGATGAAGTCACCACTCATTGTCATATTTGTGAAAAACCCTTCACAAATAAGGAGATAATTGTTAGAGATCACGATCATTTTTCCGGGAAATTTAGGGGGTGGGCTCATCAGAACTGTAATCTAAATTTTAAAAAACTTTTTTTTGTCTCAATATGCACGCACAACCTTTCAAATTACGATGGTCACTATATCGTGAAGTCACTTATTCAACGAGGACCAATCAACCCCCTAGCCCTCAATAAAGAACGATACATTTCATTCACCTATTATCACAAGGAAGCTAAACTTAGATTCAGATTTATAGACTCATTCAGATTTATGGGAGCCAGCTTGGACGAACTAGTTTCAACCCTCATTCTAGGTAATTTCAAAAATCTGAAAAAAGAGTACCCCGATCTAGTCGATGAGGAATTTGAGCTTCTAACCAAAAAAGGTGTCTTTTCTTACGACTATATAACCGATTTCGATAAACTTAACGATCCAACACTTCCTACCATCGAAAAATTCTACAATAAACTCACCGATTCTCATATTAGCGAGAAAAGTGACCGTCATGCTCAAAAAGTGTGGAAAACCTTTAATATTCAAACACTAGGCGAGTACAGTGACCTCTATATGAAAACCGATATAATGTTGCTCGCAGATGTAATGGAAAATTTTCGGGAAACGGCTACAAAAACCTATAATCTCGATTTAATTTGGTTCAATACTTTACCTTCATATACATGGTCCTGTATGCTTAAATATACGAAATGTCGCTTGAAACTTATAAAAGACATAGATATAATTATGTTTATCGAGAGAGGTATACGTGGGGGTATTTCGTGTTGCATGAATAGATTTTCAGAAGCTAATAATCCACGTATGAATAGGGATGCCAACGATACATCGATATATTCAATATATCGATATTTTTTCAAATATATCGATATATAAATATAGATATAATAGTTTCGATATATCGCAAAATATATCGATATTTTAGTGTATATACCTATATCAAAAAACTGATTAATTGCAAATTGCACACACCACAATTTGGCGAAATTTCAATCTTAGTAGGTACCTGTATTTGATACGATAGGTACCCGAATTATCGGCTATAATCGGGATTCCTTTGAATTACTTGAACGGAATTAAGTTCTTCCCCGAAAATTTTTGTCGTGGAATTCCCGTCCAAAGTTTATAAATACACCTCAACAAATATTTTTCTGCAATCTGCAAAGAGCTTCGAAAGTGTTTGCTGTGAATAAATGATAGTGTGATTGTTCAAAAGTTTAGTGAAGTTGAAATTAAAGTAAACTTGATTTATTACATAAATATAAAGTGACTGTTCGTCCTGAAAATATGGCTCCTCCGAGAAGTAACATTTGGAAACATTTTCAAAGAGTGACTCCAAATAAATAAATATCCCAACTTATTTAAAGTGGCGGCAAAACATTTTTGTGTTGTAGCAACGTCGGTCCCCAGCGAGAGGCTATTTTCAAAAGCCGGAGCAACAGCTACTAATAGTCGTAACCGTCTCACGGGAAGTAGGCTTTCCAAATTATTATTTTTGAGCTCTTTGCCTGATAACTTGCATTTGTGGAATCGATGTATTCTATTCACCTAATCCACAAAATCACAAATGCAGGCAAACAGTCTACTTTCTGTGACCTGTGAGACATTTAATTGTAAACTTGACTAAATTGTAATAAAAAACACATTTTCATTTTTTTTGTAAAAACATGCAATTTTGTAGAACACTTTTAACAACTTTAACTTGTACTTACTTAATCAAAAAATACTTTTTTTTTAATGTTTTACCTTTCAATATTTTCTCAGACCTACTTTACGTTTCAAAAACTTTAGATTTGAATGATTTGAATATAATGAAAAGATATATCGATATTTTTCATAATATCGATATTTTTGTTTAGATATATCGCTTGTATCGATATATAGGTTTCGATATATCATATGATGATTATATCGATATATTTATATTTTTTGCCATCCCTACGTATGAATGAGTTTGATACAAGTAAACCTACAAAATATATCTTTTATATCGATATGAATAATTTATATGGGTATACCATGGGACAATTTTTACCATATGGAGGGTTCGAATGGTGTGAAAATACGGATATCGATGTAACTAAAATACATGACGATTCTCCCGAAGGTTATATACTAGAGGTAGACATCGATTATTCCCCTAAATTACACGATCTTCATAAAGATCTACCATTTTGCTGTGAACACCTCACCCCTCCAGAAGGAGGAGTACATAAAAAGCTATTGTGTACCCTGTTCAATAAGAGAAATTACGTGATCCACTATAGGAATCTCAAGCAGGTATTAAAAGCCGGTTTGGTTCTTGTAAAGGTTCACAAGGTGTTGAAATTCAAGCAGAATCCATGGCTGAAACCCTATATAGATCTGAATACGGATCTAAGAACAAGAGCTACCACTACGTTTCAGAAAAATGAATTTAAACTTGCTAATAATGCCGTTTTTGGTAAAACGATGGAGAACATTCGATTACACAGGGTAATTAGGTTAGTAAATAAATATGAGGGTCGTTACGGAGCTAGAAATCTCATTTCCTCCCCTCGATTTCATAATCGACTTGTTTTTGGAGAGGATATGATGACTATCGAAATGAAAAAGTCCGAATTACTCTTCAATAAACCTCTGTATATCGGCATGACTATTTTAGATATTTCGAAAACTTTTATGTACGATTTTCATTATGATTTTATGTTGTCGAAAGCACCCCCAGGATGTTGTAAAATCCAATATGTAGACACTGATGCTTTCATATATGAGCTAAACTGTGATCCGTATAAAATTATTAAAGAAAACTGTCGTACTCATTTCGATACTTCTGACTATGCTCCAGACAACCCCTATC
Source organism: Cynegetis impunctata (assembly GCA_030704885.1). Lineage (NCBI taxonomy): Eukaryota > Metazoa > Arthropoda > Insecta > Coleoptera > Coccinellidae > Cynegetis > Cynegetis impunctata. The sequence continues at coordinate 26,946 of JARQZK010003066.1, read as the reverse complement.
AAATTCCTTTGCTAAACAAAAAAGTCCCTGGTCTAATGAAAGATGAAGTGAACGGTAAAATAATTACTCATTTTGCAGGCCTTCGATCCAAAATGTACAGTTTCAAAGTTCAGGGGGGTAAAATAACGAAAATATCTAAGGGTGTTAGATCGTATGTTGTTAGAAATAAGATAATTTTCGAGGATTATGTACGTTGTTTGCGAAAGAAGGACGAAAAAGTCATTAATCAAAATTCAATCAGATCCTACGCTCATACACTGTATTCCATAGAACAAAGTAAAATAGGGCTAAGTTCTCACGACGATAAACGTTATTTAATTCCATCGTCGTTCGATACTTTACCATGGGGTCACTATTCACTTTAATTATTTTTTTGTTCTAGAGAGAGAGAATATGGATCATCAAGACCAAAGCATACCTCTAATTTCTCTTCAAGAATTTTCCATTCAAAAAATTATCGAAAATATCCAGTCTTTTTGTGACATACTTAAATTAGGTCTTCCAAAACTCCTAACTCTAGAATTATTAGAAAAATTCAGTTCAATTAAATGGAAATTCATTGTAAAAAAGAATGAGAAGGATAAAAGTAGATTTTTTAGAAAACGTGGTAGGGATGATATCTATGTCCAAGAGTGGTATTATGTTTTCTAAAACTATTACAGAATTGAGGATTTTAATTTAACTAAATGCGGAAACTGTTACAAAAAATGATTAATTTGGTTCAAACACTATAACTTTAGTACAAAATTTAAAATAATGAAGGGTCAATATGATTTATTTATGCCGCCTGGAGATATATCCTTCTTATATCGAATAAAAAATTTTTGTTGTCAGGCGGAATACAATCAAAAAGTTTTTAGGATATACAAAAATGAAGAGGGTAAAAAACTGAAACTTTCCATAGACAGACTAATTGTTTCCTATGACGAAAACAGTGATATTGATTTACATACAGGCTAGAGAGAGAGAGATATGTGGAAAATTTGATAATATTTTTTTGTATGTCTTGATGAGTGAAATTATATTGTTTCATCTAACTGTATTAATGCTTTGTTTATATATATCAAATATATACTATGGTTGAATAAAGTGATTGTAAATTATTTCGTTCTTTATTTCTTGATTCAATAAAATAGGAAAGGTACCTAATTTATGCAACCAACAATACAACTTCATGAATTTAGATCGGTAAACAGATTCATAATGTGTGTATATATATATATATATATATATATATATATATATATATATATATATATATATATATATATATATATATATATATATATATATATATATATATATATATAGGTAGGAGAACCTCTGTTATTTTTCTGTCTAATAAGTGTCTCTCTCTATAATTTCATATAAGTCAAACGCTTTGATATTTAACCCTGTAGTGACAAGGGAGTAATTGTTTTATTTTTTCCTTAAATTTCGTATAAGTCAAACGATATCCTTACTCTTGGAACATGCCTCACGTTCGTAGATTTCAATCATGAAAAAATTTATATATATATATATATATATATATATATATATATATATATATATATATATATATATATATATATATATTAAAAAGTTGAATCATTGGTGTAGGTGTGACGACATAACTTACAATCGTAACTTCTATAAACTGAAGACTTCCTCCTTCACTCTGTATGTCAGTCATCTTCCAAGATGGCTGATTATCGTAATTAGAAACCTGACCGATAGGGGACCAGCTCCATGAACGGAATTATGACTGGATTATCGTAATTAGAAACCTGACTGATAAGGGAGCATTTCAAGATGACGGAACACGGTATTATTGTAATTCGGAACCCTACCAACAGAGAGCGTTCTGACAGATCACAGATTCACAACGGTTACCCAGCGACTTCCGCTGAGAACGAGGATTGGAACCGCCGTTCCCATCGAAGTCGTTAACGACATTCAACGACTTTCGAACGACTTCGATGAAAGTCGTTCGACTTCGTTGAGAACGAGGGTTCCAACCCTCGTTCTCATCGATATATATATATATATATATATATATATATATATATATATATATATTATATATATATATATATATATATATATATATATATATTATATATATATATATATATATATATATATATATATATATATATATATATATATATATATATATATATATATTATATATATATATATATATATATATATATATATATATATATATAATATATATATATTTATATATATATATATATATATATATATATATATATATGTTGATTTTCAGGTTCTCGCGGAGATAATCTGGTTGTCTGGTTTCCCGGGTTTGTATCCGCGTATTGGCTTCGTCTTCGTTGAAGTCTGCTCGACGTTTCGGCAAAATCACATTTGCCATCTTCAGGTAGCTCTTCTTGGTCGGAATGAATACACTGAACTGAGTGGAAGTGTTATTTGCGTCCTTATATATCCCTCTCCTTCGTTGTGATTGGTTGTTCTCGGCGGCTGCGGCTTCGCGTGATTGGTCCTGTTGGTTCTGACTGCTGCTCCTCCTCGTGATTGGCTGCTTGATTGGAACGTGTACGATGTGTTGCATGAGTTCTTAATGCTGGTTTCCAAATAGCCGAGATTCGCTGAGCGTCATTTCGGGTGTTCAAACAACTTCTTGCTTTCTCTATCTCGATCGCCTCTCTGGTGATTCTGGTGTGTAGGCGCTGGCAGTTGGAAATCATTCTGGTGTTGGAGAAGTCAATTTTATGTCCTGTGTCAAGTATATGTGATGTAAGGGACGACGTAAGATCTCGCTGCTGTACTGCATTTTGATGTTCGGCCCTCCTCACACTGATTCGTCGGTTAGTTTGACCAATGTATGTGCCGTCACAATTATTGCATGGTATCTCGTAAACTCCCTGTCCTTCTAATAGGAACCACCGACCGAATAGGACGATTATTGCGCCGGAACAACATCAATACTATATTCACGACGCACAAGAAGATTGGCCAACTTTTGAGGAATCCAAAGGATAAAATTTTATTAGAAGGACAGGGAGTTTACGAGATACCATGCAACTCAGTTCAGTGTATTCATTCCGACCAAGAAGAGCTACCTGAAGATGGCAAATGTGATTTTGCCGAAACGTCGAGCAGACTTCAACGAAGACGAAGCCAATACGCGGATACAAACCTGGGAAACCAGACAACCATATATATATATATATATATATATATATATATATATATATATATATGAGGTAGGAGAACCTCTGTTATTTTTTCTGTGTAACAAATACAAGTGTCTCTTTATTTTTCCTACAATTTCATATAAGTCAAACGCTTTGATATTTCACCCTGTAGTGACAAGGGAGTAACTGTCTTATTTTTTCCTTAATTTTCGTATGAGTTCAACGATATTCTCACTCTTGGAAGATGACTGACGTTCGCAGATTCCAATCATGAAAAAATTTCTTTAAGGTTTTTAGTAAGAGGGCTGAGGGGAAAGAGAGTGGATAAGGAACAGGATCTTCACTCTACGAATAAACTACAAGTTCACAGTTGAGTATTGAAGTTTGAAGTATCATAATGTCTCAAGACAGTGGTTTTATCGATGACTATGATGAGGACGTTGATGGAATATTCGATGCTGAACTGAATCGTATAGTGAAGATGTACCATGAGGATATTAAGAATGGGACGAATTTTCTGTTAAATGGACACTTCCAAATCGAAATAAATTGTGGTCTTGGACCGAGTATTCTACATATTGACTGTGGTATAAGTTCAGTCCGAAACTTTATACCTTCTATCAAGTTCACCTGTAACGAAGCTGTAATTTCCTTCGATAACTGGGAATGGGATACCTTCATTTCAAAACTTCAAAATGAGGATGCCAATAATAATTCTGGTGTTGAAATAGTGCGATCATGGGACAATTCAAAGTTGAGCATATCCAAGTGGGGTAATTTTCTATTCTTCAGTAACGATGACGTAGAGAAAATCATTCAATTGAACGATATAATCTCTAGTAGAATCGAGATTTAAAAAAATTAAAAGTTTTCATACTGCTATAGGAATTTTCTGGAAGTCATCAGGGAAGCATCTAGGAACGGAAGTGAGAAATCCTCTGAAGAACTCATAACAGAATTCTGTAAAATTAGTTCTTCAGTGAACAGTTACATCATATTAGAATATTTGTTGCATAACAAGAATAAAATATTAAATGATGTAGACAAGGAAAATTTTGTATAATAAAAAATGTATATGAAATTGATGTTTATTTCACTCCATTTTGAATACCTCTCATGAATTAAGTATATATATATATATATATATATATATATATATATATATATATATATATATATATATATATATATATATATATATATATATATATATATATATATATATATATATATATATATTTATATAATACATTTTAAGTCGAAAAAGTATTACATAAAAGAGGAGATAAGGTATTGGTTAGATGACTGTTCATGAATAAGGACCATGACTCGTGGATTAAGTCTGCGAATACACTCTAATTTCAGTAGAGTATTGAAGCTTATATTTCACCAGTTTATTTTTTCTAAGAATTTTTGTATGAGAAATACAAGAGACTGTTAATTTTTTTAAAATTTTATATTAATCAAACGCGATGTATAATAGTGTTCGGAACAATCCTATGCTCGATTTCTTTAATAATTATCATGAGAAAGTTTTTACACTGTTCAAATTCAGGCTATTTTTTCGGGTACATAGTTAAATTAATATGATGAAATAAGCATGTACATAACGTGTGAGTAATTGACCTTGTTCTAATTTATGTATTATTCTAATGAACAATAGGATATTTTATTATGAGATATTCAGCAGAATAATTAATTTTTAGTACATATGGATGAAGATAACATTGAATCTCGATCTTATATAAGAATCATTGAGAGGGAAAACGAAACATTATTAATTGAAAACCATGAGTTTGAAAAAATTTATTAATCGTACTTGTGTTCTTGTTTTAGATCCCATTGAACAAGAAATCTACATAAATAATATTTACCTAGTTTTTAATAAGTTTAAATATTGCAGCTGGATGGGTTTTTCCGGTTTCCAATGTTCCCTTGGATACGATGGAATATTCTCCTGTTGTAATCTCTCCTATATAAGGTCTCTATTCTTCAGTCACTCTCTTCGGTAAAAAGACATTGTAGTCACCCAATTCTGGAAGTACTGAATCTCCGAACTGAGACGTAATTATTTTTGCCTCGTATATTCTGTAGGGCTCCTCGATAATCAGATCGGATAGCTTCCTCTTTGGTTTCCTCTCTAGGAAAGAAACTTTGTTCAATTTTCCTAATAAATCCATTTCTAAAACAAATTAAAAAAATATTAAATAACGTTCTGAAGTATAACTCAAAAATAAAAACTTACTTGATTTTCACTAAGCCAGGAAGACACACCTAACCGGTTAGATCGAAAGTTCAACGATGCTGCTTCAAATGAAGTTGATGTTGGAAAGACAGGAAGACACACCCAAACGCTTAGATCGAAAGTTTAACGATGCTGCTTCGAATGAAGTTGAAGTTGGAATGATATTAATAAGAAAAATTTCAACAAATATCAGAAGGAAGTTTTTAGTGGAGGAGGGATTTTGCACACGGCTAACGGTTAGAAAATGTTGAATAAGCATGTAGAAATTCCTTTGTTGTTCTTAAAGGAGATCGTACACAGTCAATCTCGATCGAGATCGGTGATTCAGATTGATAATGTACGAGTTAGATTGACAGATCTGGTCTCAAAATATTTTGAAATCTGAACACGATCGAGATTGACTATGTATGGACCCCCTTACATGATTCAGAAAACGCTTACGATGAGATTCTTCAGTCGAACGAAATAATGACCTATATCTAATTAATTCATTTACTTACGGAACGTAGGAATTCGCTGATGGCATATTTCTGCCGACTTCAATTCTACGTTCGTCTCTCTCAGCTGATATTGACTCACTCCGTTTTCGTTCGAACGCGATTATATTTTATATATCAAAATGGAAATGAATTTTTAAGAAGATAACTATTTTGTATGTATGTAATTTGATATCCAAATCTACGAAGACGGTCTCCTATATACCAAAAGAATTTCTGTTTCCCCACGGTCCTATATATCATATAATTTCAATCTACTGAACACAAATGCAGACTCCTGGGGGACCGGTGGCTCCATGAGGGACCTCCTGTGACCCCATGAAGATACCCGAGGTCCCCCCATTCCTATATATATATATATATATATATATATATATATATATATATATATATATATATATATATATATAAATATATATATATATATATATATATATATATATATATATATATCATATAATTTCAATCTCCTGAACTTACATGAAGACTCCTGGGGGCCCACATGAAGACTCCGCGGGGCTCTGTGCCCCCATGAAGAATATTACAGTTATATGCTCTGAGATATCTATGATTCAAGATGACATTTGACAGTTACGAATAACAGATCGGATGACGTATGACAGACCTAAGATATCTATGATTGAAGATTGACGTTACGGAATCCTCTGCGCAGGTTAGTTATATCACTTGCTTAATCCAAATTATAACAATGGGTTGACGGATGACCGGTCTGAGTACTAGACTCTGGTGCAGTAGTTCTGCGGTTCGAATCCCAGACACCGATACAGCTTTTTTCATTTGTTAATATTTCAGCTAGGGCCCCCCGGGTAGGATCGATGAGAAGGAGTAGGTGTAAGAGAGAGTCAGGGCCCCTCAGTCCAGAGCCCCAAGCCAGGGCCCCCAGGTCAGGATCTAGGAGAAGGAGCCTCCCATCTCAGATGACAGAGGGCCCCCAGGCCCCATGACGTCATAGTATCCATCTTGAATATCGATTTGACGTAGACGGAAAGGTCCCCCCACCTCGATGGCCGCCATTGTGAGTTAGAATCCGCGTAGTAGTAACTACTACCACCTTCTCAAAGTCAAGGTCATTGTGTACGGTGAACACCCATTCTTCATCTATTTTGAACATACAAAGCATAAAAAATAAGATTGATGACATCTCTTGCTACCAGGATATTGACTTGGCTGATATTTTGGCTTTTAGAGAAACATGGTTGTCAAATAAGGAAACTTTTCTATACCAAATGGATGGATTAGTTCAATACACTCGTGTAGAGAAAACCAAAGAGGGGGAGGAGTATCTCTTTATATCAAACAAGATATTAAATATATTGAAATAGAAAAATCAACCTCTTAAATACAATCAACTGGGTTTGCATACAGCTAAGCGATTCAAAATTAAAAATAAGGGTATTGTATAGACCTCCCTCTCATAACTCGAATGAAACCATAACTTATTTGAAGAATATGTTAACCCAAGAAATCCTATTATTGTAGGGGATTTAAATATTAATCTCTTGGAATCAAACCAACATGTTGTTCAATATAATAATACATTAAAAACTATGAATTTTCATATATTGAATGAAATATCACAGAAGCAAGCAACTAGAGTAACATCCCTTACAAGAACATTAATCGACCATGCTATAGCTGACCAAAGAAATTTGAAGAAATATCAATTATCAGTGGTGGACAACTACTTATCAGATCATAGAAAAATAAAAACTGATATTGCGCTTGAAACCAAAATATATAAACCGACTACCATTACTGAACTGAAAGGGATAAATCATAAATTGAAGTTCTTATTTGATAAAAATATTCAAAATGAACATATAACCTCTTTCCATGAGCTGACAGCATTAATACAGTCTAGCAAAAAAGAAGCAGATTATACAAAGATAATTAAACACAAAGCTAATAATTATTTGATCACACTAGACCTTTTGGAGAAAATTAAGGAACGTGAAAAAATCTATAAAAAAAGAAAAAACAACCAGACAATATAGAGTTAGCAAACAAATTTTCGAAGTTAAAAAACGAGATAAATAATTATATAAGCTTCTCAAAAAATTCATATTTCAAGCAAAAGTGGGAAGAAGCGTCATCGAATACTTCCAAACAGTGGAAGTTCATAAAACAGTTCACTACAGCAAATCAAGATATAATTGTGTCTATAACAGTTGACAACGTTAAAATAACGGAACCGCTTGAGATGGCCCATCATTTCAATAAATATTTTACAACTGTTGGAAGTAATATTATACAGGATATAGAAAAAGAGGTGCGAAAAACTCCTAATTCAAAAGGTTCTCAAGTCATCGGTTAGTGTTACTGTGGTAAGAATATTAGTCTCCACCCAGTAAACAGTGAGGAAATTAAAAAAACTATTTCCCAATTGAGGTAAAACACTGCTCCTGGTAATGACAATACTAGAGTGCGCGATGTGATGAATCTGAGCGAGAACTTGATACCAATTTTGACAACAATCATAAATTCAGTGCCTATCGAGGGAAAATACCCCAGTGAATTAAAAATCGTAAAAGTCATACTAATATTCAAAAGTGGATCCAAGCAAGAGTTAAACAACCTATAAGTGTGATTGGTGTGTTTTGAAAAATAATAGAACGGATAATTAAATATAGAATAAATTCTTTCATATCAACTCATCTTAAAACTGACGACTATCAGTTCGGGTTCATCAAGGACATTAATACATTAAGTGCAACAGTCGTCTTTTTAAATCATATATCAAGTGAAATGGATGATAGTAGAGAAGCTATGTAGGTTCTGGCCCGGAATTCGGCCATTTTGTGGCGGAAAATTCGAACAGCAATATCAGTTCTGCGCATGCGCGAACTCGGGACAAGAAGTCGGTCATTTTGCGAACGTCGGCCATTCTACAAGATGGCGGACCACGGTATTATCGTATATTTGGAAAATGCCAACAGATGGCGCTCCAATATGGCGTTTCAAGATGGCGGACCACGGTATTATCGTAATTTGGAACCTGACCAACAAATGGAGTTCCAAGATGGCGTTTCAAGATTGAGGACCGAGGTATTATCGAAATTTGGAACCTAACCAACAGATGGCGTTCCAAGATGGCATTTCAAGATGGCGGACAACGGTATTATCGTAATGTGGAACCTGGCCAACAGATGGCGTTCCAAGATGGCGGTCCATGGTATTATCATCATTAAGAACCTGACCACCAGATGGCGTTTCATGGTATTATAGTCATTCAGAACCTGGCCAACAGACGGCGTTCCCAGATGACAGATCACTATATTCTCATCATTCAGAATCTCGCTAACAGAGGGCGATGAAATCGCATTCAAAATTTGATGTTTGACGTATGACAGTTCTATGCTCTTAGATATCTATGATTCAAGATGACATTTGACAGTTACGAATGACAGATGGGATGACGTATGACAGATCTGTACTCTAAAATATCTATGATTCACGATGACATTTAAGAGTTACGAATGACAGATGGGATGACGTACGACAGATCTATGTTTTAAATCAAAGATGGTGGATGCGTGAGGCTATGAGAATGAGCATGGGGGCCTAGAGGACTGAAATTGTAAATGGCGGCCTCCAGGTGTCTTCAGGCATGCTCAGACGACTGAGTTCGATATATAGGAATATATGGAGTCTTGATGGGGGCCTTTGAGACCCTTTACAAATTTTAACCTTACTTGTCGTTAGCTGACTTACAGATCACGGTTCAGCAATTCCTTCGAATATTAAAACAATGGTTAAAAATAACAATTTACACATTTATTATAAGAAATAATGCATGACGCACGTTTCGGTGGAACTTCACCTTCTTCAGATGCTAATGGCAAACTTGAGTTTGCCATTAGCATCTCAGTGAAGTTCCACCGAAACGTGCGTCATGCATTATTTCTTATAATAAATGTGTAAATTGTTATTTTTAACCATTGTTTTAATATGTTTATCAATTTACACCAAGTATCGGCCCAATCAATGCAAAATTCCTTCGAACCTTCTCAACAGAGGATCGAAGATGGAGGATCTATGTTCTTTCCTCTTTCAAATCAAAAATCTCAGGAGGTGACGTCACGTACCAAGTTGATTTCAAAAAAATTCGAAGTTGAAGAAATCGAGCTCGGGGTTTGAACCTCTATATTAGGTTTAACACTATCAAGCTCAAAAAAAATAATTCTGAAGAAATTCACATGTAGAATTGAACCTGTCATATTAGGAGTCCATAGCTCTACCAAGTTATAAAAAAAAATTTTAAATTGAAAAATCCAGATTAAAAATAAAATTTCAAATTAAAAAATCCAGCGCGTGGATTGAACCTCTATATCAGAAGTCCAACACTATCGAGCTTAAAAAAAATCAGTTTATCTATATTAGGAGTTCAACACTATGTTCACTGCTCTACCGAGCTTTAAAAAATTCAAATTAAAGAATTCCAGCACGAGGATCGAACCTCTATATCAGTCCAACACTACCAAGCTCAAAAAAAATTCAAATTAAAAAAATCGAGTGCAGGCATCGAACCTCTATATTAGTCCTGAATATTTAAAGACTTTTCAAATGACATATTATGACTAATCTATATTCAAAATATTATACAAGTCGAGACTTTTTTTTTTCTTGCTTTTTTTTCTCCTGCAAAATTGAACATTTCTCTGTCACATCATTTAAATATTTATTTTTATTAAAATACATACATTCTAAAATTGCATAGCTTTCAATTGTTGGATTTATGTTACAGAAGGCATATGTTAAATCTTCGACAGATTTATCATTATTCCAAGTAATTTCTTTCACAACAAGTACAAATTTATGATAATAAAAAGGAAAATTGATATTGTATAACATCTCAATTATTTTGCTTAAAATACCATTCAACTTGATAAGTTCAGATACATCAGATTCGGTGAAATATAGACCATTTTTCCATTAAGATACTGAGAATACTTTTTCTACTTCATCGAAAAACACTTCAGTTTCACTATTGTTTTCTCCTACGCCATTGTTCTCAATTAATTTCATGAACGATTCCCATTCATATTCATCGAATGACATGACACTATCATTACAGCTTACAGTCACTGCAGGGCTGAAGTCTCGAGCTGGACTCAAACCATTTTCCACTAGAAATTCTCCAGCCTGAAAGCCACAGTTCAAAATGAAATTTTTTTTCATTTTTGGCTGCCTCATCGTAGACACCCAAAATTCTATCCAAATCTTCGTCGATAAAACCACTGTCTTGAGACATCTTACTTCTTCAAACTTCAATACTTAACTAAACTTAAAGTTTGTAACTCATATCATTTCAAGAATCATGTGACTGGCATATCCAGCCAATTAACGAACACCTTATATCGTTTTCTGTGCAAGACTTTTTCAACCAAGTGAACGTCAGAGTATTTATCAGATTATTAGATCATGTATGGCTCTACCAAGCATTAAAAGAAATCAATTTGAAAAATCCGCATGTAGAATTGAACCTATATATTTGGAGTGCAAAACTCTACCAAGCTCAAAAAAAAATTTCAAATTAAAAAATCGAGCGCAAGGATCTAACCCAGTATATCTATATTAGGAGTTCAACACTATGTTCACTGCTGTACCAAGCTTTAAAAAAAAGTTTCTAATTAAAAAATCCAGCGCGAGAATCGAACCTGTTATATAAGGAGTCCATAGTGTTCACTGCTCTTTAAAAAAAATTCAAATAAAAAATCGTGAGTACAGAGATCGAACTTAATACATGTAATACATGCTATAAAAAAAATTCAAACTGAAGAAATCTGCATGTAGATTTGAACCTGTCATATCTTTATTTGGAGTCCAGGGCTCTAACAGTCTTAAAAAAAATGTCAATTTAAAAGAGTCTCGCATAATTGATATTATTTTTGCGTCGTTCATTTTTAGATATCCTGAATAGTTAGCATGTTAAAATACATATCGGGGCCCAGAGGCCTGAAATTATTTGATATAATGGAATGGTGGCTCCTTCGGAGAGTCGTGGCTACCCTGCATTGATTATACTAATAACGGAGTTCGTTAAGGGAACATATTTATTTAACAGATAAGGCATATTCAATTGACCTTTGACCTGTCCGTAATCACCGTAGCGATATTTCAATAGATATAAAAATAATCATTATTACTTCCTCATTAAAATGTTATTTTCCAAGCTCCTCATCAATACTTCGATATAAGTAATTCATAAATATTCGAAGCGGTACATTATGTGAATTGACCCAATTTCATTTTCATGTTGGACCAAATAAACTTCAACAATAAGTTCTCCTTATTACAAACGGAGTTCCAGTGTTTATCAAATGAGTACATTATTATCTTTTGATAGATTCAGAATTGGAAATTGTATATACTAGATAATTTTTGGTGGATTCAATATATTATTTTCTTCTGAGAAATTCAGACGTGAGCAATAATTTTCAAATATTCGTGTTTTTGAGTGTATTCTTTGATTCATCTACAGTATTCTTTGAAGAAAGACTAAAAATATTTCTTTTACGCAGATTTCACTAATCTTTCGACGAACTACCAAATTTCAAAAATTTCTGTGTAGCTGAAAAATAAACATATCCTTACTAGTATTACAGATTTTAAACGAATTCATGAAATCAACCATATATTCGAAAAGACTCACATTCCAAGATGTTTCTTGTACGATTTCGCTTTTAATATTCAACAGGATGTTTATGCATATTTTTATTATAACCTCATATAAATCAATATACGGTAATTCGCAATACTGCTTAATTGCAGCTTACAATGACTAGTGATTTCCGCAAGCTTGCTATCAATAACCCAAAATAGTAATTCATAATTACTCGAGCTATTAGTGCGGAAGTTCAGTCTTACGCTAGTTTTCCAATTGTAACACACACTAATAATTGACAGTAGTAGCCAAAATATCATATAATCGAGTAAGTTTTTCGAATGATTCCTTTGAGAATTTTTTTCAATTTTATATTTTGTTTTAGATTTTATTCATACTTTTCAACAAGGATCAGGTTCAGTATTACAACCCGATTTTTATAGAATATATTTTTGTTTCTAGATATGGATTTACTGAAAACATTGAATGCAGCTTCTCTTTTCGAAAAGAAGTCTAAATTGAAACTGACAGAACTGATAGTCAATAAACCCTATCAAATGCATAAGGCTAAAATCGTCCAATCAACTTTCGGGGAGTCGGTGTTGCTTAAGTTGGGAGATCACATCCTGTTTCTACCTAAGAGTCTTACCGAGGAATATCGACCTTATATCGAACAAATCTCTTCAGGACGATATTCGATTGTTTCCAAAGGAACTGTGGAAACCGGAAAATCACACCCTGCATCTTCCTTCAAGCTGATTGAAAATTAAGGTGAATATTACTCAATTTATTCTGTGTGTGCATTTTTATGTCAAAAATGAATTTTATATCTGATTAACGTAAATAGATCACATACCTACTTGAATTTTTAGAGCAAAATTACTCTCTGTCAAATTGTAAAATGGCTAGAAAATTAATTTTATCTCAATGAATACTTGTAATAGAGATTTGAGACGAATTAATTTTACCATTGGTGAAAAGGTGATTACACGCAAACTGTATAGCATTGAACAGATTAATATCATCCTTATGATGATTTTGATGATAAAGCTATATTAAAATATACCCTCATCGTTCGATGCTTTAACATGCCACTATTCACTTAAAAGATAAATTGTTTTGTTCTAGGAAAATATATTAAAGAAAAGCCAACATAGAGATAATACCACAACAAGAGCCGCAGCAGCATTAAAGCCTATCACTGAATATTTATTTCTTCAATAAGTTTCAATCCAAACAATTATTGTTGAAAATGTCGATTGCTTATGTATATGATTTTGTTGATTAGTATATAAGTAGAATAAAGTTATTTCGTTTTGTATACATGGTGCTTTCTATATATCTCTGATAACAGAATAAAATGGTTATAAATTATTTCGTTCTTTATTTCTGAAATGATTCTGATATAATATAAAAGTTTCACTTAGTTCTTATGAACAATACATCTGTTTTGAATTTATTATGATTCACACTTATGTGAATTGATTAAATAATTTATATGTATATATATCGACATTATGTCCGCGAACAAGAAGGTTGGTGCGAGCGATGCTCATCAAATTGAATCGCTTAAGTGCGGTTCTTGCAAACAATCATTAATAAAACTTGGTTTTAAATGTAACACTTGCCCCAGTGTATATCATCCAAGATGTGGTTCGAGGTTGAGAATATGCTGTGGAGAAAATTTGCTGACTCCATTCTCGAGTCAAAACAACACCTCGAGTGTTGAGAGAATCAGGCTCTGAAAATCTGCCGATCTCAGGTGAGCCTACCTACCTTCTTCTGAAACTCGTAGAAGAATTATAATCCAAAAACTCGATTCTGATTGAAAATTCGTCTGAATTGAAGAAAAAAGTACACATACGAGAGGATACAATAACAACAGATAATATTGACAAGACGAAACATATGCCGAGCAGGATCAACGCGGCTACTCCTACGTATGGGAATGGGAATGCCAGTGAACACAAAAATGTGGTTGCAATTGATCGCAAGAAGGAAATTTCTAGTAAACCTAAAGTCACAAAACCGATTATCACTTTATCAGACGTAAATAATGCTCTCAAGACAAATAAAAACCCAATTAGTAATAAGGAGGATACCACCAAACTTCATCAAAAGGCGAATGAACACTTATTGAACACGAATTGGCAGACTGTGACACATAAAAAGAACAAAAAGTCTTCTCAACGGGCCTTAGTGCTTGGGAAATTTTCAGGAAAATCTTCCATCGAAGGGGTTGAAAAATTTAAACCCCTTCATGTAACAAACTTGAAGCCGGAGACTACCCCTGATGAACTTCTGGCCTTTCTGAAATCCAACTTCACCGATGTGAAATGCGAAGCTCTAAAATCAAAATACCCGGAGAGTTACGCATCTTTCAAGGTATTGATACCTAAAAGCGAATTTGATAAAGCATTGGATGCATCTTGCTGGCCAAAAAATGTGAGCATCCATCATTTTTTTCAACGACGAGGTCCACATCCGACGCAAGTATAAACGAATTTCAATCTACCAAAGTTTCCCAAAAAGTTCAGTTGAAAATTATGCAAATAGACATTCAGTGTATTACCAATAAACTAAACAATCTTGAGGTGTTCCTGTCAGAGTAATCTGCGGACATCATAAGTGTCGCTGAACATTGGTACAGCTATGAAAACATTGGGCTGATGGTGCTTCCAGGATATCGGCAGGCTGATTTCTTCTGTCGTCCCAACAGGAAACACGGTGGTACAGTGTTATTTGTGAAATGCGACATTCAAGAAAAAAATTTGCAGGTTTCCAGATATTCGGAGGAATTGAATTTTGAAGTTTGTGCTGCGAAAGTGCTTTGTCGCGGTGTAAAAATAGGGATCATCAGTATTTATAGGCCCCCATCAGGAAATTTTGATAAATTTCTCGAAAAATTAACTGCTGTTTTGAAATTCTGTAGTAGGTTAGTAGACAACTTATTTGTATGTGGTGACATTAATGTCGACTTTCTTAAACCTGATTGTAATATGAGGAAACTACTTTCTGATGTACTTATTAGCTTCGGTTTGCATGTAAAATCTCAAGATGCGACAAGAATATTCACCAATATTTCCGGTAGAACATCATCCTCAAGAGTTGATCACATTTTAAGTAATATTGCCCTGGAATATTGTAAATCAAGGGTGATAGAAGCTAACCTCAGTGATCATAAAGTTTTATCAGTGGACTTCGAAATTCCAGTGGATTGTTCTAACATCCAACTGACGAATAAAAAAAATGTCAGATCCTTTTCTGAAAATAGAATTACGAATTATGTGACAAATCTCTCTGTAGTTTGCTTCGATGAGATTTACCAGAGCAGTGATGTTGATTCATGTTTCCAAGCATTCGTGGATACTATTACTCTTTTGATTCACGAAAACTTTCCTGCTAGGCGCATAGTCTCCCAGAGTAAAAACTGGATAACAACAGAAGTTAAGCAGGCAAGTCTTTATTTGAAGAATTTACATTGGTTGCATTCTAGATTGAAATCTGAACAGTCTTTTGAGATGTATAAAAAATTCAAGAAAAATTATAATTATCTACTAAAAGTAACGAAATCTAACTTTTATGCAAATATAATTGAAAATTCAGTCAACAGAAATAAGAGTGTCTGGAGTATTGTAAACCAGGAAACCGGTAGGAAAAATGTGAGACAGAATGTCATGTCTCTTAATTTGCATGGAAGTTTCTGTTCGGAGTCTCCTAAAATAGCTGCAGCCTTTGCTGAATACTTTTCGGAGATAACAACTGTAAGCCTTCAGCAACACTATGAAAATACTATATCTCTTATTTGCACAACATCTAAATTGGTGTCGCATACCTTTTACTTCTATCCAGTTACTGTGGAAGAAGTCCTAAATGTTATAAATTCATTAAAAAACAAAAAAAGCACTGGAACTGAGTATATCTCCAAGAATATTGAAAGTCTCTGCGGGGTATGTTGCAGGTCATCTTGCTCACCTGATAAATCAATCAATATCAACTGGCATTTTTCCATTTTCACTCAAGATGGGCACCGTTATTCCTGTACATAAACGTAATGATGTAAATGAAATAGCCAACTACAGACCAATCTCAATCCTTAGTTCTATTTCCAAAGTTATTGAAAAATTGGTATTGAAGCGTATGGTAGATTATTTAGATAAGTTTAATATTATCACAAGTTCTCAACATGGATTCAGAGCCGGACGCTCAACTGGGACAGCTGCTGTTTCATTTGTTGAAAGTACTTATAAGTGGTTGGTTGATGGTCTATGTGTCGCTGGTCTGTTTTTCGACCTATCGCGTGCATTTGATTGCTGGTCTATACCATTTATAATGAATAAGTTATATAATTTGGGATTCAGAGGAATTTTTTTAGAGTAGTTGCATAGCTTCCTGGTGGAAAGATCAATGGTAGTCAGAGTGGGTGTCTCATATTCGAGCAAATTTAGTATCGATATTGGTGTCCCTTAAGGATCTGTATTAGGGCCTCTTCTGTTCATATTGTTCGTTAATGATTTACCTGAACACCTCAAATCTTATGAATTAATAAAACGGATTCTATTTGCCGATGATACATCTATCGCCGTAGCATCTAGAAATATTAATGAACTCCCTTCTTGCTGCAGCATACTGATAAGGAGCTTCATGGAATGGTGTAGTGCTAATGCGCTCATTGTCAATGTGGAAAAAACTGAGATTATTTCTTTCGGAATCAGGGACACTGTTCCATTGACCCTCCAGTTGGGAGATGTGAAAATTTCTTCTTCGGAAAAAGTTTTTGGGTGTTCATCTCGATAGTACTTTGAGATGGTGTGAACACATTAATGTATTGAGTAAAAAGTTGAATGCATCCTATTATGCTATAAATAAATTAAAAATGTGTTTGTCATCCAAGTCAATTTTAGATGTGTATTACAGTTTGGTATACAGCCATCTGCAATTCAACATCTTGTTATGGGGGCTTCAGTTGACGTAGATAGGATATTTTTAGCACAAAAAAAGATAATGCGTCTGATCTTCAATATCAGCCCACTTTCCTCCTGTAGACCGCTCTTCATCAAACATCACATTTTGACGGTCCCTTGTATTTATATATACAAATGTCTGTTGTTTATGAAACGTAATATTGGAAGTTTCAATGGATTGTCGAACTATCACAATTATTGTACGAGAAACTTTGAAACATTGTGTCTACCTCAACATAGGACAACGAAATTTGAACTCTTCCCATCTTATAAGGGCATAAAATTTTTCTATAATTTACCAGATGAAATCAAGAGATTTAATGAGTCAAAATTCAAAAAAACCATTAAACACATATTGATTGAAAAATCTTATTATAGTATAGCGGAATACTTTGCAGATGGCCATTTTGAACAAATTGTGTTGGCCTATTCTCATTTGACCTGTCCTATACATTCTCATTTTGTAGTGTCGAAGGGATTAATAAAGAATTATTATTATTATTATATTCCAGTATAGTACATTGAAAATATTTAATGAAAAAACGATTTGTATGAGATATTATACAAAGTGTATTTGAAAATCAATTATAGGGTAAGTAATTTATATAAAATTTCATTTGTTCAGTTTGATGTTATAGAACAAGAATATTAGATTATTAACATTTTCAGAAGTAAATTTGAAAAAAATTTTATTTTCTCCTTAATATTGGAACTCTTTCAACTTTTGATGAGTGAACACTAGGTTTTTCTTTTTATTAAATTAAACAAACATATGTAATATTTCATTCTTTATTCATAGTGGAGAACTGTAAACAAAAAAATTAAATAAGTTGACCATTACACAAATCTTGACACAAGTAAACATATCGATTATGATGTATGAAACATGGTTAATGACTATGAATTTTGAATTTATCTCTAGATCTAGAATGAAGAAGATCAGAGGTTCTGATTTTTTCAATATGAAAATATTCATTTGGAAATATAAAAGATTTTTTTTGAGACCAAACTATTGTAGATAGCAATTAATATGAAATTCTACAGTAAAATACAATGAAAAACTCATGAATATATCCTTGAAATGGTTCAAACGAAATTATAGTTTATCATATTGAAAGGAAAAGTAACCGATATCTTATATTCTAAAGACACACACTCCAAGAAATGTTTCTTGAAAAATTTCAATTATAATATTGAACAGTTGCCAAAAGTCCACTTTTGGCAACTTTTGTTTCTGGCTCGTATTTTGGTCCGAAAGTGGGATCGATGTGTGGTGACTGATTCCAAGCCTGATTGACATATTTACGTACTGGTTCTGGATATTGTCCAAAGTATTCATTCAACTGCTCAGAATTTTTCAACTCGTTAAATAGTTGTTGAGACTTTTCAAGATCATCTCCTACTAAAATAGATTTATCGTCATCATCAGAAACCTTCTCAATTTTTGATTCAGCTACTTTATCTATTGGTAGAAATCTTGGAGTAGGAACTATCATCGATCGTTGAAATTTTGGTATTGGTTCAAACGGCGAGCTAGCGTAAGAATCCTCATCATCTTCACTAGGTTGATTCATTGTTATTGAAGGATATTTCAACGGATTCGATTGGAATGGACTCTTTGGGGAACCAACCAGTTGGGATCCGTACGAAAACTGAGTCGTTGGAACACGGAGTCGTTGTAAAATATGCTCGTTAGGGAGGGAAGTTGTTTTGAACGGAGTCGTTTGGAGTGGAATAGTTTCACGTCGAAGTATTGGCGCCACTTGCTTATTCCCTATTCGTTCAAGGCGTTCACTTATTGGCGAAAATAATCGTTGAATCGTTCTCTCTTCCTCAGATCGCCCCATCTTGAAGGCAGCATATTTTGTCCTCATATCTCTAACCAGCTGTTGAGTCTTAAGTTTACGTTGGTGTTCCTTACACAATCATGTTCTTGGAAGTCATGATAAAAGTGAACTGAACGTTAATCTATAATGGTTTTACTTTTACAAATTTATTCGCCCAAATATCGCTAATTGGAGCAATTTCTCAAGAGTACACCCTATATTAGATATTATCCGTACGAGGATAGTGATGAGATCATTGACCCTTGTGAAGCACAAGAGAATTCAATACTCATTTTTGACTATATTATAATAGGTGACAAGCAGGATAAAAATAAGGATTATTATTGTATGGGCCGACATAAGTATATTCATGTAGCGTTTATATGAAAACATGATGATATTAACCTACGTAACGTTTATGATGAACATGCTTAGATATGACGTATGATGAACTCGAGGAATTATGCTATATGTGTATCTTTTTTCTTTTGCAAAAATATCAGTTAATAAAGAACGTAAATTCATTTTTCATAAATATCAATCGTGTTTGATTACTCTCAAATCTCATTATCGTTGATATGCATGATTACACTGTTTCTGACAACTTTGAAATATTGAAATTTCATATGAAAAAATTTTTGATTCAAGTCGTGTAGTTAGTGATATTGATTATTGATTTACATCTATAGATAGAGAGAAATACAGCTTTATACTATAGAAATTTTCTAACCTTATGTATTTGTATATAGCTATGTTAACAAAACGAAATTATTTCGTTTGAACCTTATGTATATGATGTTGTTTTCTATATAAGTAGAATAAAATTATTTCGTTCTTTATTTCTTATATGGTTCAGATATAATACAAAAGTTTCACTCACTTCATTCTGAAAGAAATAATCGTAAAACAGGTATCGAACAAATTGAATTATAGATGAAATACTTACCTAATGATTGATTTTCGAATATGTTATTTCATGCAAAATGTTTTTCTTTAAGTATTTGCAACGGTCTATCATGAATTCAATATACTTGAATGTAAATTATTTTATCAATTCACATAAGTGAGAACTATAACGAATTCAAACCCATGTATTGTTGGTTACATAAATTAATGGTCATCTGAATATATGAACGCAATCTTATAAAAAAAAATAATTTTCATCCCCGAATTAAATCACCTCCACTATTTTATTGATTGATATTCCAACAAACCCTTACGCTGTAGAACCAACACGTTGTAGAACCAACACGTTGTAGAACTAACACGTTGTAGAACCAACATGTTGTAGAACCAACACGTTGTAGAACCAACACGTTGTAGAACCTAACCCTCACGTTGTAGAACCCAACCCTCACGTTCTAGAACCTATCCCTCACGTTCTAGAACCAACACGTTGTAAAACCCAACCCTCACGTTGTAGAACCAACACGTTGGAGTCCGTTTGAAAAGTGTAATTTTTTCCCTATACAATTAATTCTAATTATATCTTCGATATTTCATTTCTATAAATATTTCTTTTCATAGGATATTTTAAAGAGAATGTCAGTTGGAATTTCTGTATATGAAATGTGCTTCTTTTCGAATATATGGTTAATTTCAAAAATTTGTTTGAACCATTTCAAGGATATATATATTTTTTCAGTATTTTGCCATTTTTCCCTTTACGGAATAGAGAACTCGGTCACGAGCATAATAAATGAAGGGTTGCCACGAGTCTCCGAAGGAGCCCCCATTCCATTATATCAAATAATTTAAGGCCCCTGGGCCCCCATGTGTATTTTAACATGCTAACTATTCAGGATATCTGAAAAAGAACGAAGCAAAAATAATATCAATTATGCGAGACTCTTTTAATTTGACATTTTTGTTAAGCTTGGTAGAGCCATGGGCTCCAAATAAAGATATGACAGGTTCAAATCTACGTGCAGATTTCTTCAGTATGAATTTGTTTTATAGCTTGTATTACATGTATTAAGTTCGATTCCTGCACTCACGATTTTTTATTTGAATTGTTTTTAAAGAGCAGTTAACACTATGGACTCCTTATATAACAGGTTCGATCCTCGCGCTGAATTTTTCAAATTGAAACTTTTTTTTTAAGCTTGGTAGAGTTATGGACTCCTAGTATAGAGGTTCAATTCTACATGCGGATTTTTCAAATTGATTTTTTTTTAATGCTTGGTAGAGCCATACAGGATCTTATAATCTGATAAATACTCTGACGTTTACTTGGTTAAAAAAGTCTTGCGCAGAAAAGGATATAAGGTGTTGGTTCATTGGCTGGGTATGCCAAAGTCACATGATTCTTGAATTGATATGAGTAACAAACTTTAAGTTTAGTTAAGTATTGAAGTTTGAAGAAGTAAGATGTCTCAAGACAGTGGTTTTATCGACGAAGATTCAGATGAAATTTTGGATGTCTACGATGAGGCAGCCAAAAATGAAAAAAATTATATTTTGAACTGGGGCTTTAAGGCTGGAGTAATTCTAGTGGAAAATATTTTGAGTCAAGCTCGAAACTTCACCTGTAATTTTTGATTTGAAAGAGGAAAGACCATAAATCCTCCATCTTTGATTTAAACCATAGATCTGTCATATGTCAAATATTGAATACGATTGTCCTCTGTTGAGAAGGTTCTAAGGGATTGCTGAACCGTGATCTGTAAGTCAGCTAACGACGAATAAGGTTAAAATTTGTATGAGAGTCTCAAGGGCCCCCATGAAGACTCCATATATTCTTATATATCGAACGCAGTCGTCTGAGCCTGCCCGAAGACACCTGGAGGCCCCCATTTACAATTTCAGTCCTCTAGGCCCCATGGCTTATTCTCGTAGCCTCACGCATCCACCATCTTAGAATTGAAACATAGATCTGTCGTACTTCATCCCATCTGTCATTCGTAACTGACAAATGTCATCGAGAATCATTGATATCTTAGAGCATAGATCTGTCGTACGTCATCCCATCTGTCATTCGTAACTGTCAAAGGTCATCTTGAATCATAGATATCTTAAAGCATAGATCTGTCATACGACATTCTATCTGTCATTCTTATCTGTCAAATGTCATTTTGAATCATAGATATTTTAGAGCATAAAACTGTCATAGGTCAAACATCAAACTTTGAATGCGATTGAAACGCCTTCTGTTGGCGAGATTCTGAATGATGAGAATATAGTAATCTGTCATCTGGGAACGTCCTCTGTTGGCCAGGTTCTGAATGACTATAATACCATGAAACGCCATCTAGTGGTCAGGTTCTCAATGATGATAATACCATGGACCGCCATCTTGAAACGCCATCTTGGAACGCCATCTGTTGGTCATGTTCCAAATTGCGATAATACCGTGGTCCGCCATCTTGAAACGCCATCTTGGAATAATTATAATAATAATAATAATAATTTATTTTCTTTTCTGACAAAATAATTTGTATAAAAATTGTCGAATGATCAAGAAAATATCACATTTTCTTTAAAAAATCTTTTACACAATATAAACTTTTATCAACCAATATATTTTTCAACTTAACCCTAAATACTCTTAGACTAGGGACTCAATGACAGACTTTGGCAGTTTGTTGAAAAATTGAGGCCCCAAAGAGTCAGATGACTTACATCCTACCTTATACTTATTATAAGGAACATACAAATCATTTTGCTGACGTGTATTAACCTCATGTTTATCTTTCACTAAATTAAGAATACTCTTATTAGTATAAACATATATACATATTTCAAAAACAAATAAGCTTGGAAGAGTTAATATTCCTAGTTTTTGAGAAAGACTTACAGGAAAATGAACAGGAAACACGAGATATACATCTAATTATTCTTTTCTGTGATGAAAAACATTACAAGCAAGAGATGACCAACCCCAGAAAATGACAATATATCGTAATCTCGATTCTGCGTGGGCATAATAAAGAGATACTAGTTGTTTTTCATCTAAAACAGTGCGCAAGTTTTTGAACATATAAACTACACTATTCAATTTTCCCGAAACATATACGCAATGATTTTTAAAATTGAGACATTCATCCAAATAGACTCCCAAAAATTTCACATTATTACTTTGTTTAAGCAGATTTTCCCCTGTATAAACATTTACTCTAGAGCACTTCCTCTGGTAATTATGAAACCGTATAAAATACGTTTCATTGCTGTTAAGAAACAAGGAATTATCACCAAACCATCTGTTCGCTGCTTGAATTTCCCGCCACAAAATGGCCGGCTTCGAGGCCAGAAAATATAGCTTATCTACTGATGATGGCAAAATAGTAATCGTGGTGTTCATTGACATGAAAAAAGCATTCGACGTAGCGAGCCTGAGTAAACTATTAGAATATTGGATTTAGAGGTCAAGCGTACAGTCTGCTAGAATCATATTTACTTGAGAGACAATAGTATGTAATGATAGGAATCGCAAAGAGTAGTATTTTAGGACCTCTGCTGTATTCCTTGTACGTATTGAGTCTTAAATGCCTATTTTTCAAGGGGAGATATTATACATATATATATATATATATATATATATATATATATATATATATATATATATATATATATATATATATATATATATATATATATATATATATATATATATATATATATATACAGGTGTTCCAAAATTGAACGTACAAACGAAAAGGGTAGATTCCTTGAGTAAGTTTAAGAAAAAAAAGTTCCATTAACATGGGGTCGCAAACGTTTCGTTTTCGAGATACAGAGTGTTGAAGTTTGAATTTTTTTCAAGTTTTTTTCTCATAGTATCTACACTTCACAAGATATTCAACTGAAATTTGGCATAGATATTAAATTTGAGAGTTCTCACCACGTGACATGGCAATTTCGATAGCAGATCTACAGGGTGATATTTTTTCTGGAACACTGTCACTTGTTTTCCTCAAGAACTTTTGTTTGGTGTGCAACTGTTGATTTGAAAAAAATGTGAAAAGAAGCTCTGTTATTATACTAAACTTTTCGTTCTCCTGTAGTTTTGTCGTATCTGCTACTGATTTCGAGAAAAAAAATTTTGAACGATTTTGAAATCCTCGGAAAAATTATGATGAGGCCAGTTTGTAAGCTGTGGTGAATGAATTCATTATTAGTTTGTGTGGCAATTTTCCCGATCTGTTGCGATGATTCATAAAGATTTGATAAACTAGTACAATCATTACAAAAAATGTATTACTACAACAAACGTAAAACTCATAACAAGAAAACTAAGTAACCGCAAAGGACTGAACTACAGCAAATGTTGAAAATGTCCTCCCCCAACTCTTATACAAGCTTCTATTCTTCGTCTCATAGACGATCGAACTCTTTCAAACACTCCCGGAGTATTCCTAACTGCATCAAACGCGCCTATTATACGATTTCTCAGTTCTTCTACGGTGTTCAATGGCGTCGAGTGTACTAGAGATTTAAGGTGGCCCCATGAAAAGAAATCTGAACTATTTAAGTCTGAGGATCTGGCAGGCCATGACTAAGGTCCCTTTCGTCCAATCCACTTGTTTTCATAATTGTGGTCCAAATACTCCCTTGCCAAACCTGAAAAATGAAAAGGAGCACCGTCATGCATGAACCACATTTCTCGTCGTAGCATAAGAGGTATATCTTCCAATAATAAGGGCAAATCGTTTTCTAAAAACTGTCTGTATGATTGACCTGTTAGTCGACCTGGCAAGAAGGAAGGACCAATCAAATGATCGCCAATATTACCACCCCACACATTTAGTGAAAATTGCTTTTGAAAATGGGTTTCTACATATCCATGCGGATTCTCCTCAGCCCATATGTGTTCATTATGAAAATTTATAATTGAAGTTCTTGAGAAACAGGCTTCATGAATGAATAGAATTTGGCAATCAAAATGAGGATTTTTCAATAGTCTATTGAGGTACCACTGACAAAAATTGATCCTCGGATGAAAATCTCGAGGCAGAAGAGCTTGCACCCTCTGAATGTGATAAGGATATAGCAGAGAATCCCGCAAGATCCGCCAAACAGCTTGGTCACTTGCATTCAAAAGAACACTAATTTTTCTTGTACTGGTTCATGGATGTTGTTCTAGTTTGCTCATAACTGCCTCTTCGAGTTGTGGTGTTCTCACACTGCGTGGTCTACCGGCATTAATTTTTTTCGTGGAAAAAGATCCAGCTTCTGAAAGACGCCTATGAATATCAGAGAACATTCGATGATCTGGTACTTTCTATTGCAATAGCGTTCGATGTAAAGACGCTTAGCTTCTCTTGAATTTCCATTTGCAAGACCATACATGAAATGCATGTCAGTAATTTCGGAATTCGTGAAATTCGGCATGTTTTGATATTAAAATGTGTAGAGGTTTATATTTTCTGATCAAATATTGTTGTGACAGTCATAAAAATCGTAATGAAAATAGTAGTCTACATTCAAAAAAATAAATAGCCACAAATGCAACCACTTTTACTTTTCAAAACACAAACGTTCAATAATTTGATGTGTCAAAACTGACACTGAATACAATCACCATAGCTTACTAACTTAATTTTATGATAATTTGGATTTTTCCGAGGATTTCGAGAGAATCGTTCAAAATTTTTATTCTCGAAATCGGTAGCAGATACGACAAAGCTACAAGAAATCGAAAAGTTTAGTATAACAACAAAGCTTCTTTTTACATTTTTCAAATTAACAGTTGCTCACCAAAAAAAAGTTCTTGAGAAAAACAGGTGACAGTGTTCCACCCTGTAGATCTGCTATCAAAATTGCCATGTCACGTGGTGAGAACTCTCAAATATAATATTTATGCCAAATTTCAGTTGAATATTTTATAAAGTGAGATACTATGAGGAAAAAAACTTGAAAAAAATTCAAACTTCAACACTCTGTATCTCGAAAACGAAACGTTTGCGACCCCATGTTTACAGGACTTTTTTTTCTCAAACTTACTTAAGGAATCTCCCTTTTTCGTTTTTACGTTCAATTCAGGAACACCCTGTATAAATATATATATCTATATATATATATATATAAATATATATATATATATATATATATATATATATATATATATATATATATATATATATATATATATATAGAGATTTGGTTTGATTTTTGGCTGTTCCAGGTTCGTAAAAATACTTTAAATTACTAGATAATAAGTGTAAGTAATATATGTGACCAGGTAATAAGGTGAAGTGAGAAATTTTTAATATATATATATATATATATATATATATATATATATACTGTGAGAAATAGACTGCACGAGTTCAATTTACGTGCCAGGCGTCCATGGAGAGCTCCACCATTACCCAGAGGAAATCGCGAGGCCCGAATAGTCTGGGCTAGAAATCACATTGAATGGGGCGTGCAATAATGGACTCCTGTGTTGTTTAGTGATGAATCGAGATTCGGTTTACGTCCAGATACTGTGTATGGAGACAACCTGGAAATGTTTGGAAACTTAGTACTGCACAGGAAGTTCACAGCTACAAAGGCGGAACGGTGATGGTTTGGGGTGGTATCAGCATTGGCGGAAGAAGCGATCTCGTATTGCTGGAGAGGTTTGTAAATGCTCTCAGATATAGGGACCTGATATTAGAACCATTTGTCATTCCGTATGT
>JARQZK010003065.1:80000-118723 GCA_030704885.1 Cynegetis impunctata | reverse complement strand
TATATATGTAAATATATATATATATATACCTATATATATATATATATATATATATATATATATATATATATATATATATATATACCTATATATATGTAAATATATATATATATATATATATATATATATATATATATATATATATTTCTAGATAGAGGAAAAAAACTTTATGATGAGAGCATATTGCAGGCTATGATTGATTACATTCCACCAACCATTACAATGAGAGATATAAAATGTTACAGCTGAATGAACAAGAAAACACTACGTGTATTCTGAAATCACAAGACCTAGATACAGTATCTTTTCCATATACAATAAAAGACTTCTTTAGAAATATCCATATAGAAATAAAATAATTGATAACAATAAAAAACGGTTTACTATCATAGTCCCCATGTACATAATTCCAACGAAATAGGTAATTACAAACTTCTTCTCTGATATCTTTAAACCAACAAATGTGAAAAAGGCTAAAGAAATAATAACCAAGTACTCCAGCAACAAAAATTGTACAATGTAGCAGTCCTTTTAAATAAAGTTGAAGAATTAAGTGAAGTATTCATAAAAATCATAGTAGTCTCAAGAGAAAATACTCATCCGCTTCCTACCATTCTAGAAATGTCCAAATAAACTGGGTAAATGAGATTTTCACCATTGCTCCTTCCTTTCTCTTACCTCAGATATGAGAAGCCACAATTAGTAGACATGGTTTCATATACTAATGAATCATTTCTCAAAATAAACAACATTAGCATGTTCCACTATGAAGAGTTGCCAAGAATATTCAATAATGAAGAGAGCATCGACAAAGAAGGATTAAGATTTAAAAAATCTCTATCTCAGCCAGAGAAGAGTGATAAATCTCAATAAGGAATGGTTGATTAGGCAGAGACTTCAATCTCAGTAGAGGGACGACAAAGTGATGGCTCAAGATATAGCATGTTCAAAAGGAAACCTGTCTTCTGACGAAAAAATACTATATATATATATATATATATATATATATATATATATATATATATATATATATATATATATATATATATATATATATATATATATATATATATATTAAAATGACTTCGCAAGGAACTTTTTCGTTACTTTTCATATTTGTTTTAAAAAGCAAGAATTTGAATAATGTATATAATATACACACACACACACACACACACACATATGTGTGTGTGTATATATACATGTGTACATATATATATATATATATATATATATATATATATATATATATATATATATATATATATATATATATATATATATATATATATATATATATATATATATATATATATATATATATATATATATATATATATATATATATATATATATATATATATATATATATATATATATATATATGGGTGCATCAGAACAACAGTGGTTCAAATCCAAAATTTTGATTTTCTTTTTTATTCTCGATTCAGTACCCCCAATACGGTTCCTTTTCAGAGCAACAAAGATCCAAGTCCACTTCTCAATAGTTGCCTTTAAAATACCACTAGATCGGTATTGCTGTGAATTAAAAATGAAAATGTTCAGAGCAAAGGTGACTCAAGTCCATTTTTTTCTGTCAGGATACGTATTGCTTCAATTAGTGGATGTATGTGACCAAATATTCAGTTAATTAACTGAAGATTCAAGTCATCAAAATGAAATGTGGACAACCATTTTCTTTATGATTTAGAGAGAATGTCTCAAATGTTATGGACTTTCGAGAGATTTCCTTAATAAAGAAGGTGCGTTGTAAACAAAATCACACCTTTAGCAGCGGTAAATCGTGAGCCTCTGTACATTCCACGATGAGCCATAACTTTAGTGAAGAAGAACTATAAAAAATCGCTTCTACCTTTTTTACCACCGATTTTTCATCAATTTCATAAAAGTCATCAGTTGTTGAGTGATGAAGAGCTCAGCAACGAATACCAATTAGACGAATAGATTAGCTAGTTTTTTTTAATATTTATGTTAGAATTGTTTTTTGATATAAATTTTATTTTACTTACTTGTTTCAGTCTAAAAACATCTGTGCGATCTTAAACACACTCACGATAAATTTGAAATTTTATCTCTACAATTCAAATTTATTTTTTGTAAAATTGTAACAGAATGTTTTCAGAGCAAGTAAAATAAATAACATAAAACCTTTTGGCTAAATTCAGTTTTATTCTTGTGACTTGGATTAAACAATGCACCTTAATATGAATTCGTTCAGTGGAACACTGATCTAAGTCCATTTTTTTCTTAATTGATTGATTAGTTAGATGTTTTTGAATTTATCATTCATGAAGTATAAGAGAAATAAAATTTAATATATCACCAAGAAGAATCTAATGAATCCAATTTGAAATAAATAACATGAAATTACCTATAAACACAAACGCAAATATCTTAATTAAACAAAACTTTGTAAAATGGACTTGGAGCACTGTTGTTCTGATAAACCCATATATATATATATATATATATATATATATATATATATATATATATATATATATATATATATATATATATATATATATATATATATATATATATATATATATATATATATATATATATATATATGTGTGTGTATATATATATATATATATATATAAATATATATATATATATATATATATATATATATATATATATATATATATATACTATATTAATACATAAAAATTCATGCTTGTTAAAACAAATATGAAAAGTAACGAAAGAGTTCCTTGCAAAGTCGTTTTAATATGGTTTGGAAAATTGAATTAAGAGATGATAGACGTAATAATCATTGATGCAAACGCTCCATCTATAAATCTCGGAAATATCTTATGCAGTTGCCTAATCTATAATATAAAGTATAGTTCTCAAGAATTAAAGACGGCTATTAATTTTTTCGGCAAAATCTGAAAATAGCATGGATAAAGAATTTATTTACAAATTAATGCTTATTTAAAATATTGAACAAATTTTTGAGTTTATTTCTTATATTATTTCTGATATTTTCATTATCAGATATATGAAGATATATTAATGAACCCAAAACTGCGAAATATGGAATTACAAATTAGAAATTTTTTGAGTGCTTAGATGCAATCAGATGAAATATGAAAAAAATTTGGATGATAACTGAAATGATAAACAAAAAGTTCCAGATGAATTCGGAAATAGTCCTCATAAATCTATTTCGGAGCACAATTTTGTACTTACTCTTCTCCTTTGAAAAAAAGAGGCAAATATTTTAAAAATTAATAATCAGAAAATGTAACTTTTTCAAGTCCATGGTCGAAATAACGTAGCAGCTAAAATATTTCAAAATATTTAACACTTTGCTATTGCTCACAGACTGAATAACTTATATGCAGAAATTATGAGAATCTATTATATCATGTTACCTTAAAATAACTATTATCTATTAAATTTTTCGAATAAAATTATTAGCTAGAAATCCTAATACCATGTAGTAAAACGAGTTATAAAATATTAATATGAGTACAATAACATAATATAAATTAATAAAAATCAATTATGATATATTACAACCTCTATAATCTGACGATTCATCACTCATTTTATCTCCAGATGAATTTGCCGAAATAGAATTCGGAGTTGCAATTTCATTGAGCTTTTTCTCAGTTGTCCCTAAACTATCTTTCTTCTCCTTCTTTGAACCATGGCTGACAGTGTCTTGGTTCGAACTATTATGGCGAGATCTAGATATAGACGGAAAGGATGCCTTTTTCAATGTCGCTGACAACGCTTGTTGGTACTCTATAATTTGCTGCTGCTGATTTTTTGTACTGAGTATTTTCGATAGGACGGAGATCTGATTTTGTATAGCAAGCATGAAAGTACGGTAGGCCAAACTGCAACAAACAAAATTAATCAACTGAAGCATACCCGAATATGAAGAAGAAAATAAACATTTTATAAAGACTTTACTGAATTAAAATTTTAGGTTTCAATTACCTACTTTAGCCAGTCCTGTTCTAAAATCATTTATTTCAGATTATTGATTAGAAAAATTCATTCGAACGAGGGCTACGTAGCTAAATCAATTTCTCAACAAAAAAAAAGCAGAAAAACCAACAACATTTGATGACAATCATTCATTCAATTGAACTTCAGCAAAAATAATTCGGTTTGGATTTTGAATAATTAAAAAGAAAAAACAGTATGTTATCGGATAATAACGCGATTTAACTGAATAAAAACATTTTGAAAACAATCCAATAAGTTTTTTTTCACAATTGCTGAAAATGGTAATCAAAAGAATAAAGTTCAGTTGAATATGTAGGGATCTAATTATCCAGTAAATTAGGGCATATCATAAAATGAATAACTATGATCAATATTTTTGGTCTTTCTTCCCTATTTGACGACAAACTCCATGAACCAAATACATCATATAGATTATAACATCAATTTTAAGAAATGGAGAACATAAAAATTTATAATTAAAAACCAAGCAAGCTACATGAAATTTAGAAGAATATTTCTCTGCTATCAAAAATCTCTTATGAATGAAATGCAATTATCGAAAATTACAACTATTTCACTCATTCCATTTTTAGTGAGGAAGTTTCCATAGCAACTCTCGTTTCACAGCGATAAAACATGCAAGCCGGCAAAACTTAGTAAGTTAGTATTTCATCGATTATATAACTCATTTTTTTTTTTTGAATCAATACAAAAATGGCCTCGACAATTAATCATTAGCCAACAAAAATATTAAGAAAGTGAGAACAAATAACTCAGGGGAATATACGGGAACACAATACGCCAAGGGACTCATCGAGGCGATTTTTTTTCTTCATACACATAGTAGAGGTGAGTCACGGAAAGGAAAGGTTTACAGTAGGGTCAAAACATAGGGATAACAACGAAGTATCAAATTTTAAGACCGATAGAAATAATATGATCGTATAAAAGTTTATAAATTTCAAAGCTATTAAGCGAAAGTAAAAACGCTAAATTGAAAGGTTGATTATGATTAATCGTATTTTGAATGTTTAGCGAAAGTGTATTACATTCATGTCTAAAGTTACTACAGAAGAATAATAGATGATCAATATTTCCTTGTTCACCACATTCACACAAAGGATCCTCTCTAAGACCAAGTTTAAAAAGATATAGAGGACAAAGAAAGTGTCCACTTCTAAGTCGACTCAATATTCTTATGAATATTCTGCCATACTGAATGTCTCTGAACCAAACCCTTCTCAATGGAGTCGACTGAATTGATTTATAAAATTTACCCCTATGATCAAGTTGAAAATCAGAAGTCCACTTATTGTATATAGTATTCTTGATATGGTGAAACAAATCTGTATATACACACTTCATGGAACTAATATTGTCATCATTTGAAGCAGATTTAGCTGCCTTATCTACAAGTTCATTTCCGGATATATAACTCATGTATGAATAAGCCAATAGAATCCGTGAATTTTGCATAACGACGTAGTATAGATGAGTGAATATACCCTTGACGACGTGATATAATCGTTTTGGTGTTTCGCCTCGTGTCAAAAT
Organism: Cynegetis impunctata; assembly: GCA_030704885.1. Lineage (NCBI taxonomy): Eukaryota > Metazoa > Arthropoda > Insecta > Coleoptera > Coccinellidae > Cynegetis > Cynegetis impunctata. The sequence continues at coordinate 113,176 of JARQZK010003065.1, read as the reverse complement.
GTATATATATTTTCATATTCACAGTGTTCTGACGTTTGTCAAAAAAAAATAATATTTTTTATTCGTTATATAATCGTAACGAATACCACTCGAGCAATCGAAAATAATCGATTATACTGACCTCGTCACTCGGCGTATTTTTTTAAAACACCACTCGAGCTGCGCTCTCGTGGTGTTTCGCAAAATACGTCTCGTGACTCGGTAGTATAATCGATTATTTTCGATGCTCTTGTGATATTATTACTGATAATATTTTGACATTTCTCACATTCATAGGTTTTTTTCTTGACTTTCTCAAATGTGACCATATTACTGTTAGACATATTTTCTCGTGAAATAGTCATGTCGAATACCACTCGAGATGAAATTTAAGCAGGTAAAATTTCTCTCTTGTAATTGCATTGTAGAAAGCGAAAGAGCCCTGCGATAATTGCATTGTAGACCGATAATTGCATAGTAGCATAGTTCATATCACGGTTATTGATGACAAGCTGAGAATTTATGAAATACTAACGTCAGTTTGACAAGTTGAAAGTTTATTCGGGAAATATTCCCCAAAATTACACTCGTGCATCAAAATAACCGGATAATTTCGCATTCCAGCGTGTTATCTTTAAAAAACTGCATTCGGTCATTTTCATATTTTGGAGAAAGAGCCCGACACCGAAGGTGAAGGAAAAATGAAAATGAACTCATGCAGTTTTTTGACAACACGCTGTCATGCAAAATTATCGGTAATTTTGATGCACTTGTGCAATTACTTACGATAATTGCATTGTAGAAAGCGAAAGAGCCCTGCGTTAATTGCACTGTAGACCTATAATTGCATAGTCCATAGTAGCATAGTTTATATTACGGTTATTGATGACAAGCTAAGAATTTATGAATAACTAAAGTCAGTTTGAAAAGTTGAAAGTCTATTCGGGAAATTATCCCCCAAATTACACTCGTGCATCAAAATAACCGGATAATTTCGCATTCCAGCTTGTTGTCTTTGAAAAACACATTTCGGTCATTTTCATATTATGGAGATAAATTTCTCCAAATATGAAAATGAACTCATGCAGTTTTTCGACAACACGCTGTCATGCAAAATTATCGGTAATTTTGATGCACTTGTGCAATTACTTACGAATAACAGATAAGAATAGGAAACAATATACAGGATGGAAAAAAGTTCTTTGCGATAATGTGCTAGGTTAAACCATGTTCTATGTCTCTAGATTGTTTCAATTAAGTTGAATCATATCCGATGTTGACTACAAGTTCATGTTGCAATTTCTATTTTTATCTTCATTATGTTTGATAATATGGAGAAAATTTTGGTTTCAATTACTACTTTCAACACCCTGGATTACCGAAACGGTATCAACTAGAGAAAAAATTCATGTGGATTCAATGCATATTTCATATTTGTTCTTAAATTTAAGGTACTTAATTCAGATTCACCCGATTTATCTATATATATTTATATATATATATATATATATATATATATATATATATATATATATATATATATATATATATATATAAGCAATAACAGGCTGGTTGAATCTTAAAAAACTCGATTTTATTAAAAAATTGACGCCTCACTACGATATTCGTAATTGAAATTTCTTTGACATTTATTGATTTGAAAAAATTGAATAAACAGGGTTGCTTTGTATATGCTATTCAGTCTAATATTAATATTCAAAATTGTTATTATTAGATGGTAAGGGAAACCAAAGAAACCTTTACCTACGTAATGTTTGAAAATAATAATAATAGGGTACTATTTATCTAACAACAAAGAAATTAGTTATGGGAAAACATTAAAGAAGTGGAGTAGAATTATCGGTATAGTACGCTTATATGGAAGCAGCCGTTGACACGTGTTTCGGACTCTTTGGTCCTCATCAGAACGGCGTAGCTAAGTATTGGATTGAAAATTTGGAGATGAAAATAGTTTAATAAATAAAATCCTCTGTTATGGAAGAAAATCACTTATTTGTGGTTTATTGTTTGAACTCTCCGGTATGGGAGATTTGGTCAAACTTTGCCACGGAGGCGATTAATTCCATCCGAGAGATCTCAGAAAGAGTAAATTAATATTAAAAAAGAAAATTAGTTTTGGGAAAATATTAAACAAGTAAAGCAAAAATTATCGGTATAGTTCGTTTATATGGAAGTAGCCGTTTTTAATGAAATTTTTATAATAAAATCCTCTGTTATGGAAGAAAATCACTTATTTGTGGTTTATTGTTTGAACTCTCCGGTATGGGAGATTTGGTCAAACTTTGCCACGGAGGCGATTAAGATTCAACCAGCCTGTTATTGCTAATAATTATCAAAAGATTAAAAATAGATCACAGGCAACAACAATTCGAATAAATATATATATATATATATATATATATATATATATATATATATATATATATATATATATATATATATCTTAGACATCATTCGAGATAGACGTGTTTTAGTTAGCTCGTGTTTGTTACTTCGTTTGTTAAAGTTCAAATGAGTGAGTTTTGATAAGTTGATTCCTAAAAATTGTGGTGAAGGTGAATTGTATCATATTGCCTTTCAGACTCTTTTTGCAATTTTTTTAAAGGGAAAAACAATATATAAACATTGTTATTCTGTTATTAGTGATATCAATTTCATTTGAAGATCTTACGTGGAAGGTGGAATTCCAGAGTGTTCCGGGGACAGCTGTGACGCATCTGGCTCGGTTTAATTGCCTGACTAAGCAAATCGATATATTGTTTCGAGAAGGAAAAAATGAAAACGAAATAATATAATAAATAAGTCGCGATGGCATGTACTCGTTGTAATTCGGCTCCTAGTAGACTTAAAAAATTAGTCTGCTGCGATGGATGTAGGAAGCAATATTGTGGAGGGTGTTCCGGACTAAATACTGAAGAAATTACTTATATGCAACATGATAACAGAAATTTGAAATATAATTGCAAAGATTGCCTTGAGTTTACTCTGCGTCTCCTTAAATCTGTTATAGATGATAAGGAAAAAATAATAAATCTGATGGATGAAAATATTAAGAAACTAAAAAATGACCTTCAGAATGAAATTGAAAGAAAGAACGCCGGTATGTCTTATTCCGATATAGTCTCTTCAATGAATAAAGATAACCCGAGAAAAAAACAAGTTAACAATACCCCGTGTATTGTCGTTATTCCAAATAATGAAAAACAATCTTGTTTCAAGACTAAACAAGAAATGAAAAATGCAATCGACCCAGCTGGTATTTCGGTCGGTATAAGTATGATAAAGAACTCAAGAAACGGTTCACTCGTAATCAGATGTAATACAGGGGAGTCTAAGAACAAGATGAAAACGAATTGCAACGGAAAATGGGGACGGACTATGACATAAGGGAAACTAAACTTAAAAAACCATCGATTGCAATATCTAACATAAGCCTGAAAGTTAAAGAGAGTGAAATCATTAATTCAATAAAAAATCAGAATCACTTTATCTCCGAACAAGATAACCTGGATTGTAAATTATCACGAAAAACAAAGAAGGGAGACTCAAATTGGGCAGTCATAGAATGCTCAGGTCCAGCGTTTAGAAAAATTATGTCTGAGGGTAAACTAAATATAGGTTATAATAGATGTCCCATATATGAAAATACATACGTCACAAGATGCAGGAATTGTAGCGGATTTTATCACAATGCTGAAAACTGCACTAGGAAAACCTCATGTGGAATTTGTGCTAGAGAGCATTCAACAGATAAATGTGACGGTTCTTCTCCCAAATGCAGTAATTGCCTTCAGGCAAATGAAAGATTCAATACCAGCCTAGATGTGAAATGTCCATCATATATCCGCCAAATAGAAAATATCAGAGAGAGAACGGACTATTCCTAAAGGGTAGAGTTGCTTGTTAATTTTGAGTAAGTTTTTTGTTCTATTTTTTTCTTTTCTCTTGTATTTTCGATTTTGTTTATTTACCCTATGGGTCAGTTCATAAGAGATTTTAACTCTGATGAGAATAACACATTGGTATGTGATAGCGTACGGGATTATAGGACAGTTACCGCGGAAATTCCCCAAGGACATTTCAAATTATTTCATAACATTAGAAGTCTGGCAAAAAATTTCGATCAACTGCAAGTTTTATTACATGAAATAAAAGAGACTTATGATTGCATTGTTTTAACAGAGACCTTTTATATTGTAGATACAAGTCTATTCAATTTGAATGATTTCGATTTAATATACAATAGCGGAACATAATATAATAGGAATGATGGTGTGGTTGTTTATATAAAGAAAAAATTTCGTTACTCTTATACTACAATAAATGTAGGAGTGCTATTGGCACTTAAAATTGTGGTTGATGTGGGACGTAATCTTAAACTGCAAATTACTGCTTTATATAGGCCACATGATATTCCAATTGATGAATTTAATACAGAATTCCATGATTACTTGAAATTAAATTGCAAAAATCAATACATGCATATTATTACTGGTGATTTTAATATAAATATCTTGGACGAAAACGAACAGAATTTGTACTATCTGAACATTTTAGCTGAAGAAAATTTCGTAAGTGCTATAAATGAAGCTACTAGAGTTCAGAAGGATAGTGCATCGTGTATTGACCACATTTTCGTGAAGGGTAAGAAGAAGAAAATTATATTCCTATTATATTAAATTTACATATAACGGATCATTTTTCAACTATACTGTTCTTTGAGATTCGATACTGTATTCCGGATTCAAATTTGGATAATATATGTATAAATATGGAAAGATTTAAAAATTATTTAGCAAAACTAAGTTGGCTGCGTTATTATGAGATTGAGGATACTGAAGAATTAGCTAATGTACTCATAAAAACAATTAAAGATATAAAGTTAAAATGCGAATACAGGGTCAAGCATAAGGAGAAGAAAAGGAAGCCCTGGATAACAAATAGTCTTTTGAAAGCAATAGATTTTAGGAATGAACTTTATAAAAAATGGGAAAGATAAAAGTGAATATAATTGGGTAGAATTCAAAAAATATAGAAATAAGACCCATAATCTCATAAATCAGGCTAAATATGAATTCTATACATCTAGGGTGCGTTCTAGTGAGAATAAATCGGCGGAGATGTGGAAGATTGTAGCAGAGATATGTGGTACCAGGAATAAACGCAAAAAAGCCTAGATGAAATTCAAGTAGAAGGAAGGATAATTACCAATCCTCAAGAAGTTGCTCAGGCTTTCAATAGATACTTCATTAATATCGGTAAAGAACTATCTACAAAATTCAAAACAGTAAAACCCAATTTCAAAGAAAATTCCGGGAGTTCGACTACATTTATTATGGAACCTACAAATGAAGACGAAATAATAACTATAGTAAAGAATATGAAAGAAAAGAAAAGTAGCGGAATTGACGGAATATCTGCTGAAATTTGGAAATGCGGGATTGATAGGTTGGCATTTCACATATGGTCAATAAGATTATCTCAACAGGAATATTCCCACAGTCATTGAAGACTGCCATAGTTGTACCCTTGCATAAGGGAGGTAGCGGAAACAGTTGTGCTGATTTCAGGCCTATTTCTTTACTCCCCAGCCTTTCAAAAATAGTGGAGAAAGTCATTAAGACTTGACTACAAATGTATCTGGAGCACAATAAGTTCATTTCTGAGATGCAATTTGGTTTTACAGAAAAAAAATCGACGGACGATGCTATCGCTACCTTTATCGGTCAAGTTTATGAGGCATTCAATAGGGATGAGGTTGCTTTATGTATAATGATTGATCTCGCTAAGGCGTTCGATACGGTGGAGCATGAAACATTACTAGGTATATTGGGGGAAGTTGGTGTTGTAGGTGTCAACATGAAATTGATGCGGAGTTACTTGTCACACCGTTATCAGACAGTAAGAATCCAAAATAAATTTAGTGATTTGTGGCCAGTAGAACGTGGCGTCCCACAGGGTACTATATTGGGCCCTATTCTGTTCACAATGTATATAAACAAATTATTATTGTTGAAGAGTGACGGGCAAATTGTCAGTTTTGCTGATGATACTGCTATAATTTATACTGGAAAAAACTGGATAGACCTAAAAAAGAAAGCTGAAACTGATTTCGTTAAAATAGATAATTGGTTAAAGCAATATTTCCTGACGTTAAATATTACAAAGACGAAATATATACCTTTCGCTATAGATAAGCGTTTGTTGCCTCGGTGCACGCCTCTCACTATTGTTGTAGAGGATGGAACGTTCACAATTCCGTGCGCCTATGAGATCAAGTATCTTGGCGTTATGCTGGATTGTCACCTCAGATGGGACTCCCAAGTTAATACATTGATAGCTAAGTTGAGATATCTATTACCTAGATTTAGAAAACTTTCCCTTGTTCTGGATGTGACACATCTAACAGTGGTTTATAGAGCGCTTGTAGAGTCGCATCTGAGATATGGTATTGTTGCGTGGGGTGGCGCTTATAGCCACGTAATAAGGAAGTTGGAAGTGAAACAAAAATATCTCTTGAAAATCATACATGCTAAGGACATTAGATTTCCAACCGAACTATTGTTTCAGCTGTCGAATGTGTTGGATGTGCGTCAGCTTTTTTGTGCTTCGGTGTTAAATTTTACAAAAAAAAATATAAATAGAAGCATTATGATTGAACATGATTTGGGCACCCGGTACAGCAGGGGTTCACTATGTGTACCTAGATTCAGCAAGACTGTATGTCAACGTAGTCACTTGTACATTGGCCCAAGCACGTATAATGAGATACCTTTGGAATTGAGAGATACAAATAACTTTAAAAAATTTAAAAGTAAAACAAAAAAATGGATAAAAGCAAGAAGTAGGTTTTATTATATAATTACTAGAGCCAAAAAGTTGTTGACATGTCTTGTTTAATGTTATTGTGGATTGTCTGTTCGATCTTAGTTTATCTTGATTTAAAATTGGTTATCCAATCCAAATTTTTTATTTATGCTCACCACAGGCCATGGTCTCTGTGAGTTGATTTAGAAATCATTTTATTTTTATTCGGGAAAACTATGTTATCTAGGACTAAATACTTTGTTTCTTTCTATAGTGTGAGTGTGTATCCATTGCCAAAATTTTTTTTTAATGAAGATATTTATTATTATTATTATTATATATATATATATATATATATATATATATATATATATATATATATATGTATATGTATATATATATATATATATATATATATATATATATATATGTATATATATATATATATATATATATATATAGATATATATATATATATATATATATATATATACATATTGTAACGTGTAAATTCTCCACTTAACTGCCGCCACTGCTTTCTACACTGAAATACCGTGATTCACGCTATCATACGATACGTCACTTTTGTTTCCTCTATGATTAATGACTTGCGTACAATGGGAATATCGAGATAGCGTCGTATGTGCACGTATAGCATGATTCTCTTTTGCCAAATAGTTGTTGAATATACCACATCGTTAAGTGTTAAGAGTAATAGTCAATATCTATTGAACGACTATTCAATATATTAAAATTTTTAAGTATCTGTGGCGTCTGATAGACGTCACCTTGGCTGGAGTTTAAAAACCACCTTATCTGAAGCTAACATTCACCTTATCTGGAGCTAACATTCACCTTGTCTGGAGCTAACATTCACCTTGTCTGGAGCTAACATTCACCTTGTCTGGAGCTAAAATTCACCTTGGCTGGAACATTTAACTAAAGCTACTATAAACCCACAGCTAGAGCTACCAAGAAACTAGGGACAAAGATGAGGCAAAAATCAAGAGTACAATCCACCTAGGATAGAATCTAAAACGTTTAAATAAAAAAAGAACAGATAAGTCTCATTCCATGTAATAAGAAAGTAGTAAATACCTTCATTTTATCTTGTTGTTATTACTGAAAACAAACTAGAACCCATATATGTTTAACCAATCTCCCAGCTAGCTCGGGCATAAATATATCTCAAAAGGGAGAGTGGTTACAATATATAGGCTATTCGAAGGCGGCTAAGGAGGCTAAGCCGCCTCCTCAATATTCTGTGTATCACTACTATACTATACTACCTTCCTTTCAACCTGCATTATATAATATAATTTATTAATTACCATAGAAGGTATTTACATTTAATGCTTACTGCATTTAATTCATTTCAAGATTCCATTTCAACAGTGGCAACGCTGCAGAGGCTTAAAAAGGTATATTTTCAACGTTCATTATGCCTGCCACAGAAAAGCAAACAACGGTGCGAATACTGCGAATGAATACTTTATTGCAATAGAAAAGGAAAACACATGTAAATGGCAACACCGATTGAACCTAGCTGGTCGGTTCAAAGCATAAGCAAGATATTCGACCTTATTTATTCTATTACAGTGCACGTAGCAAGCACGTGGAGACTGAAGCCTAATTAATCGTGATGAGTTTGTTTTGAATTGTATGCCGGTGGGGTGATTTTTAATTTATTTTGCTTGCGTATTGTTTTTAAAACGAGTTCGGTTACTGAAGTTAATTTTAAAAATGTCAATGGTGACTTAGTGGAATATTTGTTATCCCATAACTTTAGTGCACTAAGTTATGAGGATAAAGTTTTGATAAAAACATTGCGACCTACCCCGAATTAGACAATTTGGTGCAGCGTAACAGACAACAAAATCGCGGTTTTAATATCAGAAATTATGAGAGACATCCTTGGCTAACCGGATCACAGGTATAAAATAAATTATTTTGTTGGCAGTGTTTCCATTTTACTAGAGAAAATGTCTCTGTTTGGGGCCGCTTAGGATTTGACGATTTAAAAAATTTATCACGTTCTCTGGAAAGGCAGGAAAAATCCCAGGAACATAATTAATGTTATTGATACTTGCTGGGCAACAATTGATTAATTCTTCGAAGAGGTAACAAATTCGTTAAGTAGGTAGGTAGGTAGGTACCTATTTTGTGAAAAAAAAATGAATAGATGAATTGATTAATTGGCTGAGAAGAGTTTTTGTGAATATTGTAAAAAGGAGTTTTAGGTCTCAAGGTAGACACTGGAAAATGAAAACAATTTTTTTCCCAAAGAAATTAATATTTTAGGGTGCTTGTTTTACTTTGATTTTCTTTAAATTATAAGGCGGTTGACCTTGAAATCCTAAAAATTTTCGCCTATGGTGTATTTTTAACACCTCTTGTAGCCTCCTTAAACAAACACCTCACGAGTCGCCACTGATATATAGGAGAACGCGACCACGACTGCGATGGAGGGACAATATTAACAAGGGCCTCAGAGCATCAGATGGATATCATGATGGACCGAGCACAATGGAGGTGTGTTGTTTTGTCGGCAAAGACCTACCCTTGGTTGATTTTTCGCAGAACTCTTGGTGAAACATGTTTCAATATTTATTTAAAGAAAAGATATTTTCAAAAAAAAAACACTCACAATTTCACGATGTAATAGCAAATTTACTTTACAAATATTTCGGGTTGCTAACCCATTATAATATATATATGTATATATGTATATATATATATATATATATATATATATATATATATATATATATATATATATATATATATATATATATATATATATATATATATATATAATAATTCAACATGAGAATAAGATTCAAAGGTAGAAATTTTCTTCGACAAAATAATAAAATTTAGTTCTCCCATTTCTCTACTGAAAGAATTCGTGGATTACAAACAGGTTAGATTTTCAAATTTGCATGGAAGACTCTAATGCTTAAATCCTCAGGGAATATTTCATGAAAGACATATGGACATAAAGAGATGGATATACACTCACCATTCAGTGGTTGTCCAATAATGCAACAACAATAATTGCTGCCTCAGCCTCGTTACCGATTCGATCGATTGATCTGATGATTTCGCCGCATTTACAGTTCTTAGGACTGCCATAGCATCTCGCAGTAGGACAGATATCAACAGGGACCATTCCAAACAGTTAGCCTCCATGAATAATTGAAGAAGATACCTAAAGTAATGAATAGAATAAATAATTTAGAAATTTGTGATGTGTCCCTAACTGAAGACAAAGTATATTAGCCTTAAGTACCTCAATTGTATTTCAGATTTGTGATTCCCTTTCCCGCTAGATTTTGATAAATGTTCCAATATCTGTGTGGATGGCACCTCCCAATTCTCGGTGGTAAAGCTATCTGAAAGTTCTCCATCATCCCCCCATGTAGAACTAGTAACACTAGCTACGGAATTTACTACATTTGAAGGAAATTCAGTAGTTTTCTGTCTCAAATTCAAAGTAGCACTGAACATGTCATTTTTCGCCAAACTCAAGGAACGAGTTTTATTTACCATAGATTTCATTTGATTTCTGGCACAAATCGTATGTTCATCATGAGTGTCTTGGTCATCTATATTATAAAGCTCTGCAATTTCCGAATCTATGGTCTGACTGGATGTTTCGTTAAGGCTCAAGTGCCTGGTCAATCCAACATGTGGCTGATCTTGAAAACTAATATATCCACTATCTCCTACTCGACTGGAAACATCCAGATAGTTTTCGACATCTAATTTCAACGATTTAAGATATTCCTCCATATTTGAAGTTCCACTTTCTGTCGGCGAGTGACTAGCTAAAAAATTATTCAGAATTGAAAATTAATAATTGTAAGTCAACTATAGTAACAACAAATTGTTGAATATTACTTGTATTCTTAAATAAATAAATAAATAGATAAATAAACTATATCATGAAAGATTCAGTTTGGAAACTTTAAATAGTATGTTTGAAGAAATGGACTTAATCGCGAGAAATTAACAATCACAAATGTAATACTAGATTATTTCGAATATACGGATGATTTAAGGATTTAGTTAGTTGTGCATTCTTATACTTAGAAAAATAATTTTGAAACGCTAAAGAGTAGGTAAGTTTACAAAACTAGCACGGAAATCGGCAGGACGGCCTTTCGGTACCGAGATTTTGAGAATTCTCAGTCTAATATTTTGCCTTTGTATGTTTTTTATATAATGTTGTTAACTCTGGTATCGATGTTACATCCAGGTTGACCTATATGAAAAGCAATCACTACAATGTATTATTATTGATATACGCTACTTTTTTCGCCGAACGTTTGTCACGCTTTATTACTGGCTAAAACCGAAAATAATTTTTTTCTATTTATACTTATTGTTTCTACTTCATGTGAAATTTGGGATCATTGTTTCACAATACATCTAGAAACATTTGATTGAATAACATTTTTTAAGTTTATTGATAAGCTTACCAATTAGTGACTCCTGTTAACCGTTATTTTTTGGTATTAATTTGATAGTTTTCTGTAATTTTCTTCATATAGTGGGACCAGAAGTAAACGATAAACTGAAAAATGACATACACTTAATTTTATTTTGAAGGATTGGGTACTATTGTGACTAATCAGTGTATCGGCAAATGTTGGTTTTCTAAATATTTTTAAAGGATATATTGCAAACAGTTTTTGTTATTTCAAGGTGCAAAGAGTATGAGAGAAACTAAAAATTTCCGAAGAGAACTATAAAACGAATTCATTAATATGAGGAAAGAAATAGCCAAAAAACTTATATCAGGAATCATTAATCGATAAACTTATCAATAAGAAACATAAGAAACTGTTATTCAATCTAATCTTTCCAGGTATAATTACCAACAAAGATCCCAAACAAATAGTAGAAATAGAAAATATGTAGGTTCATTTTTGTCAATAGTTATAAAACATTTGACCTTCTGGAAATACTACAAATCTCTAAAGAGAAAGGCCGTAAATCCCAAATTGTTCATGACAAATTGATTTTCAGTTCATCTTCTGTGATGCAGTAGTTATAAATACTACACAACTTGAAAATTGTGGGGTAAAAACCTGAAACATTCTTAAGTAAATATTAATAAATTTTATTATCTCGGAGGAAAAAACAAGGAAATTCAAGTTTACCTATTCTGAATGGAAACACCCATTACGACAACACAAATTATGACATCATCAAACTGAATATAAAGTTCTGTCATATACGGGCGCTGGACATACCAATAATAACGTTAACTGTGTTCAACAACATTTATAATCGAAGAAACCCCATACTCCTACTGTCACTGAAATTCAAATCAGCCAAACATCTGATACTACATACATACTATGCTCTGAGTATGAATTACATTCTAGGATTAGGTTCAAGGGGGGCGTTTGCGTTTATGTTCGATCGGACGTTGCGTGAAAAATAAATGAAGCCGACAACTTCGACGAAGTGTGCCCTAATAACATTATCCGTTATATAAAAATATTCAAATGATCCATGAATAATTTTCCGAACGACGACCAACTCACTCTCTATTCCAACATTTATCAAACAAAGTCGACTTTATCCAAATCAACCACCCATCTCCTGAAATTGTGATACTCCGCGATTTAAATGTTCCTAACTCCAGTTGGCTAACACACTCCAACACAACTGATTAAGATGGAAGAGATCTTGCTTAGTTAATTATCCAACAAGTTCCCTGTAATTCCAATGATTACTGACCTTAGAGCCTGATAGCTATGGAATCAAGAAATACGGTCCTCTTAACACATCATGCCACTTCTTAATGTTCCCATTTATATCCAATTATTGAGCGGAGTTATCGAGCAACCAAAGGATAGTCGTTTGGTTTGACACTACATTAAGGCCAAATGGGATGATCAGCGTTTCTTTGGCTTGCAACCTACTTTAGTGGTAAATGTGCTAATCAATGTGCAGATGCTGTGTCAATGGTACTTCTTTAAGTTTGGAACTCTTCATTCCACACAATTTCAAGCTTCCGCCATTCTCTAAGACGACCGTTGTCTGCGGCCCACGGCCCCATAGCTTACGGCCCGCGACTATTTTATAAATAAAAGTCTCACAAAGCTACCTACATAAATAAATAATTACTAGTGCACAATATGAAAGGGTAAAGTGCACAATAAAGCACTCGCGAAAAAAATTGGTAAGTTTAACAACTGACAGAGGCAAAAACATGAGCGGACAAAACAAGAGCCTGGTGGGTAAAATAAAAACTAAAATGCCAGAGATACAATGCGATATCCAATTTTCTCTGCATTGTCCACCAGGAAGCTTCATTTTGAAAAGTTCTAGCGTGGAAAGAAATAATAAACGTCGTGATATCCACTGCAAACTACATCTGAAAAAATGGATTGAAACATCACCAAATTAAACAGTTCCTTTTAGTTATGGAAGCAGATCACCGGGATATCCTGTACCATTCTGAAGTGATATGGTTGAGTAGAGGCGCAGTACTGAAAATATTTTTTGATCTCAGGAAAGGAATCAACACTTTTATGAATGAAAGATGTAAATCTGTTCCAGAACTTACAGATCTTGAGTGGTTCATTTCAAATGGAAAACAAATTGTTCATAACACATATCAACGAAAAAAAGGAGGACCATTTTTCGGATTTTAAGAAGGCTGTGAAGGAAGCTGGAATAAATTTCAATTGGAAGGTCGATAAAATAAAATGCATTTTAATACATCTACAAAATCCATTCAGCGACAGGTCTGGTAACTTTGAGAAGATTTTGACAAGCCCTTTTTCTTGTGATATTGAGGATGTACCTAGTCATTTACAAATGAAATTGATTGATCTACAATCTAATGACAGTCTCAAAAACTTTTACTTTGAAATCAAAGATCTAGTTAAATTTTATGGAAGTTTGCCATCTAACTTTGACAAGATGAAAAGCTCGTTTGAATTTTCAATGAAATTCAAATAAAATATTTTGGAATTTTTAATATCGCAAATACCTATTATCAAAATAATGAATGAGTGCGGCCCGCCTTTATTCCAATTTACCATTATGTGGCCCTTGCCTGCCAAAAGGTTGCAAACTCGTCAGATGAGTAAGAACAAACTTATACAAATCTTAGGAATAAATGCAACCTCATTATCCAAGTTGCAAAAGGGGAACATAACAAAAGGGTAATTAATAATTACCGCTTCGTGGTTCACGTCACTTTTGGTTACAGGCAAAGATAATCAGCAACAACTATTGTCACTCTTCGTTTTCGCCACTTGTTAAAAGCGATGACTTGATGACATCAAGGTCTAAAGAAAAAGCAGATGCTTTTTCAACTATGTTTGCCAAAAACCCTACTTTGAAAGCGGTCCACAGTATACCTCTGAATATTCCTCTATGAAGGTCCATGTTTTAATGCCAGAACTCAAATTTCGCACACAAAACATCTGAACAGAAAAAAAGTCAACGGATTCAGATGGAATTCAATCTACTGCTTTGAAGTATTTTGTGTCCGAACTTGAACCACTACTGTGGCGGCTATCCCAGCTATTCTACGAGCAAAAGACATTTCCAACTATATGGAAGATCGCAAAAATACAGTCAATTTTAGAAAAGGGATTGAGTACCTGAAAATTACTTGCGAATTGCTGTACTCTACCGGGAGCACAATTTAATTGTCACACAAGGAATGAAAATAATACATTTCAATTAGCAATGAACAGCCCGAACATTGATCTATCAGAGAACGTTTCTTTACCGAACCGCAAACCTATGGAACGCTCTACCCTGAAAAGCGTTTTCAGTTTGCTTCAACTTTCAGCAATTTAAATCCAGCATAAAATGCCCTTTGTTGAAATCACCTCAGCTCATAAATAGAAACCACGATTTATTGGCACAATTTCAATAGAAATGAAATTGAAGCTACAATACTTGGCAAATATAAGTAGTTTATATAGCATGACAAGGTATCATTTAACTTATACGCAACAGCTGGGGAAAAATGGTTAAATTACTTTATATGAATTGAACCCTCTACTTTCATGATTTTTTTGTGGTTTTCAAAAAAATTGCAAAATGTAAAGAATTTCATGTCGAACGATAAGATTATCGCCTATGATATACATATTTCAAGAGTACTTAATAAAAAATTCTTTGAAATATGAAACGTTTTGTAAATTTTTCTGAATTATTCTATTTAATCCAAAATTATGATAATAACGATTTTCTCAGTCAGCGTGGTTTGAAAAAAACAAATGTAAATCCTATCTTCAGCCAGTTCTCTCTCATGAAATATAAGGGACTAAGATTTACTGAACACTTTAAGGGCTTAATTTGGATAGGTAGTACCTTAGTCTTACACATAATTTTGTACATGAGTGACCTACCTGATCCATCATCACTCGAAATTAATGTAAAACTTGGATAAGGCCAAGCAAAATCGTCATGCAGTTTCTTAAGGGCTGCTACAAAATCATCTACTCTTGCTGCACGATCTCTTTCCTTCCCTAGCCATGTTACTAAATGAAAGTCAAGATGGGCGGCAAAATAACCTAAATCTATAAGTCTCTGAGCTGAGAGTAACCTTCGAGCATGTTTCTGAAGTATTACGTCAATGAAAAACTCCTCCGCAGAACTACTTCCTGCAGTCCTAAAACACACATGTGAAAATATGTTTCAAAGGTTGAAGGACTCGGACTTTTACTTACTTAATATCATGTTTCATCTCTCCAGAATTTGGAACTGACTTTTTTCTGATACTACTAGTTGTCTCTATTATAGAGTTCATATTAGATACATTGGACGTAGTTAATTTTGGAGAAACTGTAGTGCTATAGCTTCGCACTCGAGGAACCTGTACGTTTCCTAGAATCAAAGAAATATCTTCTGCGTTAGGGGAAACTGGTGGACTCTGAGTAGGCATTCCCAATTTGTTTGGTAAAATGAAGGAATTTCTTGGAGACTCGGCATCATTAGGATCTGAATACATGAATATTTTAGAAACATTAGTGGGTCAAAATAATCTTACCAACCTATTGCCCTCAAAAACCTAACTAAATCTTTAGCAATTTCCCATTTTGAATGATCAAGTGCTGTATTCAGGAGGAGTGTTGCATACTGCCGACTCACAGAAGATGTTTCTAAATTCTGGAAAACATATTCAATAAATGTATATATATATATATATATATATATATATATATATATATATATATATATATATATATATATATATATATATATGTACATATTTCCCTTGATTTTGATTGAAATTATTTTTTTGAAAATGAATGATCAATATCATATTACTTGTTTCTATTTCAGTCACTGTTTTAGTTGAAATTTGTAAAGAAACGATAAAATCAAGAAAGATATCGAAGAATATCATACAGCCAAGAAAGTCTTTGATAATATATATATATATATCTGCTCAAACCCTTTATATATTCTAGAAATATCATCTACTACTCTAACCTGTAAAATTATGAGATATGAAGCTGCCGTATCTAGTTCTCTTTTGGCCATACATTCTTGAAAAAGATCCTTTGGTTTTCCAGCAGCGGAAAATAAATACGGCCATAATGCAATTTCAGTTTTCCTGGCACACTGGACAACTGTTTGTAAATAAACTGGAAATTCCATAATAAATTCGATGATACTTGGTAACTGAGCATCTGGAATCGGTTCCTTACTAGTTGCTTCTTCTTCCAAAACCTGCATATGCATATATATATATATATATATATATATATATATATATATATATATATATATATATATATATATATATATATATATATATATATATATATGGAAACAGTTAACTGGTTATTTCAAATAAAAGATTATAGTTTCGTGTAGCAGTGATATAATGCAAAGTAAAAAAATAGACAAAGATGTTCATCATAAAGTATATATAAGTATACATATATTATCAAAATGCAGATACAGATACATACAAAACATAGCTATGCCACTTACCTCATGAAGTAAAAGTTCTAGAGAATGTGGAAAATATGGTAAGCTCATACAACTTCTTGCTATTTCCCAGGCATGATAACCTAAATTTCTTTGTATCAACTGTCTCAATATCTGATGTAGATAAACTTGACTCTAAAATTTGGAGCAATGGATCAAGAGAGAATAAAATTCAAATAAAATTAACTTACTGTTCTCTCAAGAACACTAAACGGCAGTGAGAAAGGAGAATCGGAATCGGATAAATACAATACAGTATCATTTTCAACCCCCAATATTATTGCATCTTCAAATAGTATTGCTGCGGACAAATTGAAAGTTTGATATATTGAAATTCAAAGTTTCATACAATTCAAATTTAATTTTATGCATTTTTGAATTAATTTAAAAGGACTAACGCAAAATGAATGTTGCAAATGCAATATAACTGAGCCCATAACTATTGTATAACAATTTTATAACAGGAATTCCATCGTAATATTATGAAGCTTTGTTCTTCTCTCAGTATTAACTTTTTTATTTAATTATTGAACATTAAAAAAAATATAAATAAGGAAAATATTATCATCAACTCTTTCATATATTTTATGAATAAAAATTAGTTGAATTATTATCTAAAGTTCCATGTTTTATAGATTTTGAACAGCAACTTAAGATAATGGGATTGATATGAAAATTGAAAGTCTGATTACTTAAAAGCAATATAAACACCTATGAAACATTTGCATCAACTAAAGAATTATTATATTGTGCTAAATATTTGGATGATTTGAGATTTTCAGTTTGAAATGTGAGCGAAAATTATACAAGAGAATTTGTAAGTCATTTTTAGATACTCAAAAGATTTTACCAAGTTCCTATTTTGAATGTTTAACTACTCAGAATTCCACGCCAAAAGCAATTAAAAGAATCAAATTATATTATAAATGGCAGATATTTTACCTTCTGGTGAAATGATCAACACATTGAACCATATTATTCTACGCTTATTCCAGGATTAATTGATATATTGTGTATGCCATGATACATTCATTACAGAAAACAACATGATTCAATTCATTTATAACTTTCCTCTGAGGGTATAAGTCAGGCCCCGTTTAATCTTTTTTCAAACCGCGGTAAATGTATGATGTTGCAGCACTTACTTGAAATGACACGGTAATAACTTTTCTCTGAAGGTAGTAAATAAGGCTCCGTTTACAACGCGGCCAACAAAAACCAAGCAAGTGCACAGTAAATGTATCGATGCGCACTGGCAAAAGTTGAAGCCTTCCTCTTCAGATATTCAATAACTACAATGTTTACTGCATTTTCTATAACTCTATATGGCCAGAAAAAATTGCGATCGATCTATTTACCTTATTCATGAAATTCATTGGGCATGTATAATTCAGAAACAAGATGATAATAATTAGTATGTATATAACAGAGCGAAAGGGTGACAAAAGATGGACGCCAATTCTAATACACACTTTTCCTGATGACCTTGAGATTCTTGCAATTGGGATGTTTCAGTAGTTGCAATAAGGCCCTTAGACTGAATTGGAATTCGGACACCTTTGTTTATAGTTTTCGTAAAGTGGCGGCTCAGTACTAGATGAATAAGGGCCGAAAGAAACGTGGGTGACTATGATAATGTTAGGTGCAAGATTGAGATTGATTAAGTATGTGTATTAGGTTTGAATGACATTAGTCAACACTTTTGTTGATTACGATAATCCATATATCACTGGTATAGTTTATTAATCTAAACGTGTTATGAATCTGTAAAGATCGATAATATTCCCTTGATACTTTCAATTTATGATCTGAGAAAAGTATTTGTGAGTTGAGTATGTAGTCTTTATTTGTATGGGGAATAACGATGACAAGAAAGACCATGAATAGAGAATTGAGAAAAACATTCTCCAAAATTCATAGAATGTGGAAGAAAATATAATACTATGTTACAATAAGAATCCAAAACTTCAATAATTTCGTGATCATGAGCATACGGAACTGAGATAAATATTATTTATTGTTTATAAATCCCAGTGTGAATAATATAATTGTCGATGAAAGTAAATGAAACTCCACACATTTGAACAAGGAACATCTTGTGGATATCACCTCAAGACGTAAACACTAAGTCCTCTTGTAGAAACGTAGACCAATGTAGTAATAAACGTTTCATTGGATTGTAATTGCTCATTGGTTTTGCTTCAGTTACTACAGAACTCAGTACTGCTGTCGCAAATATTGGTAGGAAACAAAAAAAGGTATAACCAAATCACCACTAATCAAATGTGCAACACTGATAAGATCTAATATGTCTAATATTCTAGAGTTTGCGTGATTTATCATGATTGTTTTATTCTCTGCCATGATTCAAATAATTTCTTGATCTAGGAAATTAAATAGCCAGCTCCTTTGGAAACTCATTCATTAGTTTTCAACTGACAAATAATTTTGATAATTAAAATATGCGCCCAATATTAATATGGTCTTACCTAGTGGATATATTTTCAAATGAAATGGTAACATAATTCTTTTTGACATGAATGTATGAGCCTTATCTTTATCTCTGGGGTACAGTGGTAACCAAACTCTCATTCCATGAGAACCACAAAATAACCAAAGTGCCTCAGTCAAATGAACCTAAAACAGATAAGTTTCTAGAAATGAACTAAGTTGCATATTATATCAATGTTTTTGATGTGAAAATCGAAATTCAGAATTATTCATTTATTGCATTTGTTCAAAATATATGTATCAGCATACTATCAATTATGGATATTTCCAGAAGTTAAAATTGGACAAATCAATATATATTATATATATATATATATATATATATATATATATATATATATATATATATATATATATATATATATATATATATATATATATATATATATATTATGAATAACATTCAAGAAATTATTAAGGTACCTTATCTTGTTGCATCCTTGCAGGAACCCAAACATTTTCCACACAACTTGCAAGAACTGTTGGCATGGAACAAGTATACTTCTCCCCATTAGAAATTTCTCTTTGTACAAGTAGTAACCTGCCACTTACATTCAGAACCATACTTTCAGAATAATGTTGCTGACCTCGCCCAATCTCTGTTCTTAAAGATGTCAATGAAATTGAAGCAATGCATGCAGAATGTGGGGCCAAAGAAGAAATATCGATAAGTTGTACTCTCGACACCTCCACCTTTCCAACTAAAACAATAATACCAATAAAGCAACTTAAGCATAAATGTCTGAAGTGAAAATTTTTTGTTGTTAGCTACTTGTTGAAATTAATTTTTGAAAGCAGACCATAATAATAAGTCGTCCAGACTTATTATTATGGTCTGCTTTCAAAAATTAATTTTTTTTTTCCTTTTTTTATTCCAGAAACGATAGGTTTGAGGCTTTAATTTTGACAAGTTCTTATTGGGGAACTGATATTATTTTTTAGAATCATCAAGTAAATTTATATAATTTCATAATCAAAGAGGGATACGAGTTGTTTTATAGTCATGTTTTCCTATTGTATAGAAATGGGTAGATAAACATTTATACCAATAAATTGAGGTTATTAAATATGTTTGCGAAATCATCTAATTCAATTCATGTCTGCCAATGGATGCAAGAAAATCAGAAATCAACTCTCCTGATTAACTTTTCATCTTTTCAACACATTTTCTAGTAGCAAATTTTATACTACGACGATATGTATATTAGACCTGTGTCGATCGTGATTGATCGAATCTTTTTGATTCGATCGCTGCCTATACACAAGTGATCGAATCGCGAATTTCTAAAAGACCCGATCTTATTTAACCCGATCCCGATTGACTTGACAAGACTAACCAAATTGCACTTTATTTTCATATGTTTCTACACAACAGTATATAACTAATTGCTCGCCGATACAATCGTTTACATGCTTTCATTCATCGCACTCTTTCTCGTGTTGTTTTGAAATTTGACACGTAATCCAAAAGGAACCGATTTTTTCAGGAATGCTCGCGTAGAGGAGTCGCGACCTGTCGATCTCTCAGTCTTTTGGGTCGCGAACTCGATCGATCGCGTCATGATCGAGATCGAATTCAGTTTGAGATCGAATCAGTGACATGCTGATATAATGTACTGTCGATCTCTCTGTCTTTTGGGCCGCGAACTCGATCGCGTCGTGATCGAACTCAGTTTGAGATCGAATCAGTGACATATATAGGTATGACCCGCGACACGTGATTTTATATTCAGGTTTTGCTTGCGTGTTTTAGTGAACTTAGTTGATATTATCGTCGTCTCCTCTATCCACATTTATATACATTAATGAAGCGTCTATCTATAATAAAAGAAGCTCTTTAAAACCGAAAAGAGCCTCTCAAATTTTATTTCTTAATCACAATTTGGAGTAAATTATCATTTTTGATATTATTAATATATATATTCTACCCGGTTGACCGGTTCAGCATTCGTCATTCGTTACAAAGGAACTGCGACCTGCGACCCAAATGATCGAATCTTTTTAACCCGATCACCATACGAATGGGTCATGATCGAACCGGGTCTCGACAAATGATCGATCGACACAGGTCTAATGTATATACCTACGATTGCGGCAACAGGTATATTATAAATGCATGCAAATATTAATTGAAAAATATATTGTATGGTATAATAATCAACTTTTATTGAAGATGACAAATGTGCTGGAAATTTATTGAAGTGCTCACAGTAATAATTTTTAAAACTGAACGAGTTTTACAACAGTAGCTGGAAAATTATTTATAGAATGTATCTTGACAAACATTTGGATTCTGAAATCTGAATTGTTCAACCTATCAATCAATCAGAACAAAGCGACGAGAAAAGTTAAGTACAGTTAAAAAAACATCTTCAATTATAAGTGTTCAGTAGAAAATATACAAATGTATTTTGTTCTTGAAATAAACATTTTAATCAATAATAATAAAAGCTGGCCAATTTAAAAACTATACACGAAAGCACATAAGATCGATCACCAGTTTCTCCAAGGATATTAAATGACACAACTCTAGGCGAACTTTAAGCAGCTTCATAAATATCAAATTGAGAGAAATTAGAACAATATAATGTAGACTGACATTTTTTTGAAATGGTGTGTATAAGTACAAGCGTGTGTATGTAGCGTAGGGACAAGAAGTGTTATGCGTTACATTTTCAACCACCTAGCAAGACAGTATACAAAGACGTACTCTTTCTGCAGTTTGGTAGAAATCTTGAATGACTGAAAGTTCAAACAGAAGAGATATATTAATTTTATAAGATATGACTCTCAATCAACTTATGTGAGAATTGATAAATGCGTGTAAAATAAAAGTATACCAACAAACTAAAATATATTGGCATCAATGTATATAGCCATTTGTTACTATATAGAACTATATAGAACTATATAGAACTATATATATATATATATATATATATATATATATATATATATATATATATATATATATATATATATATATACGTAAGCACATGTGTAGTTGGCGCATGTTCGGCTCTCTATTGCTATCGCTTAGTCTTAGTGTATACTTATTGGCGTAGCAAAGTTGATTCACGTAAGTCTTAAGTGTGGAGCGATTGTGTACCCACAAGCTACTGATAAATTTCATTTTTGCCACTGTATTTTATACGAATTTCATATACTCGTCGTTTTCAAAATATGTAATACTAAACAATCATTGTTTTTATTATTATTTTGAAAACGACAAATGTCGAAACGCCTAAATATAAATCGTGTATTTTAGAAGTAACAAATTTTAGTTAATTTTGCTATTAATTGACCTTAACCTAGTATATTATAAGTGGTCAGTAAATTGTGAAGAAAAAAAAAAAATATATATATATATATATATATATATATATATATATATATATATATATATATATATATATATATATATATATATATATATATATATATATATATATATATATATATATATATATATATATATATATATATATATATATATATTTGAATTGTTGTTGCATGTGATTTATTTTTAATCTCTTGATAATTATTAGCAATAACAGGCTGGTTGAATCTTTAAAAACTCGATTTAATTAATAAGTTGACGTTTCACTAGGACATTCATAGTTATTCAAAACTTTTGAAAAAAAATTGAAAATTCTTTGACATTTATTGACTTGAAAAAATTGAATAGATAAGATTGATCTGTCTTGTTAAAAATTCTTTCGGATGTGGCTGTTCTTTGTTATTTATTACGTGCTATTCAGTCTAATATTAACATTCAAAATTGTTATCATTAGAAGGCAAGGGAAACTACAGAAACCTTTACCTATGTAATGTTCGAAAATAATAATAATAGGGTACTATTTATTTAACAGAAAAGAAATTAGTCATGGGAAAATATTAAAAAAGTAGAGCAGAATTATCGGTATAGAACGTTTATATGGAAGCAGCCGTTGACACGTGTTTCGGACTCTTTGGTCCTCATCAGAACGGCGTAGCTAAGTATTGGATTGAAAATTTGGAGTTGAAAATAGTTTAATAAATAAAATCCTCTGTTATGGAAGAAAATCACTTATTTGTGGTTTATTGTTTGAACTCTCCGGTATGGGAGATTTGGTCAAACTTTGCCACGGAGGCGATTAATTCCATCCGAGAGATCTCAGAAAGAGTAAATTAATATTAAAAAAGAAAATTAGATTTGGGAAAATATTAACCAATTAAAGCAAAAAATTATCGGTATAGTTCGTTTATATGGAAGTAGCCGTTTTTAATGAAATTTTTATAATAAAATCCTCTGTTATGGAAGAAAATCACTTATTTGTGGTTATTGTTTGAACTCTCCGGTATGGGAGATTTGGTCAAACTTTGCCACGGAGGCGATTAATTCCATCCGAGAGATCTCAGAAAGAGTAAATTAACATTAAAAAAGAAAATTAGTTTTGGGAAATATTAATCAAGTAAAGCAAAAATTATCGGTATAGTTCGTTTATATGGAAGTAGCCGTTTTAAATGAAATTTTTATTTAGAATTTCAAATTTTTTTAAATGAAAAAAGGTACTTACAATATAAAACAATGTAGTTTGGGATCATTGCCATATTTTCAGCTTGCAATATTCAATTATTTATTTGAATTGTTGTTTCTGTAGTTTCCCTTGCCTTCTAATGATAACAATTTTGAATGTTAATATTAGACTGAATAGCACGTAATAAATAACAAAGAACAGCCACATCCGAAAGAATTTTTAACAAGACAGATCAATCTTATCTATTCAATTTTTTCAAGTCAATAAATGTCAAAGAATTTTCAATTTTTTTTCAAAAGTTTTGAATAACTATGAATGTCGTAGTGAAACGTCAACTTATTAATTAAATCGAGTTTTTTAAGATTCAACCAGCCTGTTATTGCTAATAATTATCAAGAGATTAAAAATAAATCACAGGCAACAACAATTCAAATAAATAATTAAATATTGCAAGCTGAAAATATGGCAATGATCCCAAACTACATTGTTTTATATTGTAAGTACCTTTTTTCATTTAAAAAAATTTGAAATTCTAAATAAAAATTTCATTAAAAACGGCTACTTCCATATAAACGAACTAAACCGATAATTTTTGCTTTACTTGATTAATATTTCCCAAAACTAATTTTCTTTTTTAATGTTAATTTACTCTTTCTGAGATCTCTCGGATGGAATTAATCGCCTCCGTGGCAAAGTTTGACCAAATCTCCCATACCGGAGAGTTCAAACAATAAACCACAAATAAGTGATTTTCTTCCATAACAGAGGATTTTATTATAAAAATTTCATTAAAAACGGCTACTTCCATATAAACGAACTATACCGATAATTTTTGCTTTACTTGTTTAATATTTTCCCAAAACTAATTTTCTTTTTTAATATTAATTTACTCTTTCTGAGATCTCTCGGATGGAATTAATCGCCTCCGTGGCAAAGTTTGACCAAATCTCCCATACCGGAGAGTTCAAAACAATAAACCACAAATAAGTGATTTTCTTCCAAAAACAGAGGATTTTATTTATTAAAC
The DNA here is from genome assembly GCA_030704885.1 of Cynegetis impunctata. Taxonomy (NCBI): domain Eukaryota; kingdom Metazoa; phylum Arthropoda; class Insecta; order Coleoptera; family Coccinellidae; genus Cynegetis; species Cynegetis impunctata. The sequence goes on along the minus strand of JARQZK010003065.1, from coordinate 88,327 downwards.
TATTTTCATCTCCAAATTTTCAATCCAATACTTAGCTACGCCGTTCTGATGAGGACCAAAGAGTCCGAAACACGTGTCAACGGCTGCTTCCATATAAACGTTCTATACCGATAATTCTGCTCTACTTTTTTAATATTTTCCCGTGACTACTTTCTTTCTGTTAAATAAATAGTACCTGATTATTATTATTTTCTAACATTACTTAGGTAAAGGATTCTGTCGTTTCAATTGTCTTCTAATGATAACAATTTTGAATGTTGATATTAGACTGAATAGCACGTAATAAATAACAAAGAACAGCCACATCCGAAAAGAATTTTTAACAAGACAGATCAATCTTTATCTATTCAATTTTTCAAGTCAATAAATGTCAAAGAATTTTCAATTTTTTTTCAAAAGTTTTGAATAACTATGAATGTCGTAGTGAAACGTCAACTTATTAATTAAATCGAGTTTTTTTTAAGATTCAACCAGCCTGTTATTGCTAATAATTATCAAGAGATTATATATATATATTATATATATATATATATATATATATATATATATATATATATATATATATTTTATAATTTTGTTTTATTTAAAGTTTAACTTTATTCTTTATGATGTTTCAACCAAGTGATGTGCGAGAATTCAATCTCAGTTATATATATATATATATATATATATATATATATATATATATATATATATATATATATATATATATATATATATATATTTATATATATCTTTAACGTTATTTGAGAATTTTATCAGGAAACTATACTTTTTTCTTTAAGAAACTTTCAATCGTTCACACCATATTTTGAAAGAGGCGGTCGTTATAGCGATATAAATTCAATTGAAAATTCTTATAATAACTTGCTTGTAATAGATATATCTTTTTACTACCTGCATCACTCTGCTTCATAGCCCAAATGCAAATTTGATTGTCTGTGCCAAAGGTAATGAGTTGATCTTGTAAAACGTTAATAAGAAGAACAGATGCTTGCAAAGTCACAATTTTCACAAATTTATTATCTAACTTTGTATCTCTGGGATAAAATCGCAACTGGTCCGTATTTTCTATTATACTATAACACCCCATAATCATATAATCTCGCCACCATAACAGTCCTCCAGTTACAATGAAATCTTTTTCTTGAGTTTCATTGCCAAAGAGTTTCCATCTTCTAGTTTGTAATGAGTAGTGCGCTAAGCCAGTTCGACCAGCAATGGCTATATTCTGGCCATCAGAATCAATAGCAGAGTACTGTAAAGTAAAATTAAATATCACTTCTTAAGAGATACCAAATAGGTAGAATAATCAAAATAGGTATAGTATATAAATTATTAGTTCAACTGGTAAGATATATTTAATGATAGGTTCTACATATACACCGTGAGCTAGCGCACATGGATGTGGAGTAATTTATTAATGTCTGGCATTTTGAGTTAATGAAAATAGGGCTGGTGTTAAGGGCCGACCCTTGTTCGAAAATTCTGAAGATGCCAGACATTAATCGATGGCTCCAGATCCATATGCACTAGCTTACGGTCTAATATTTCGAAAACTTGACTACTTCGCTAATACAAACAAATAAAGCTTATTTTATTTACCCTTATTGGCCAATTGGTACCAGAATAAGATGATGGAACAGCAATAACTAACCACTGCCGACCTTCTGCTAAGGATTCATATTCATGAAATGCTCCTTCATCTTTACTTGTTCTGTCAGAAAATTTCTTCAATAATGTATCCACAGAATTCACGTACAATTTGTCTTCTCCTTGAAGGTATAAGTGACTTTGATGACTCTAAAATGAAAAGCAATGAATTGTTGAGCATTCTGATGAAGTTATATATAACTTGAATATAAAAGAGATATATTTTACAGAAATTAAATTTCTACAGTATACCATGCATGGATTCGCAGTAAGCGCGCTTTTCACGAAATCTAACTGGAACAACTTTGAACTAGAGTTTCCAAATTCTTCCCCATCCCTTGAATTATCGATTGAATCCTTTTGAACAAACCATAACTGGTACCCTCCAGCTGCAAATTCCTACCAAAGAAAAAATTTAATCAGAAACATACACAGATCAGTGCCTTCCTATATAAATAATTTGAATCAAAAGAAAAATATTTTTTTTATTTGTATGAAAATAGCGTATCCTAATAATATAAACGGTACTTTAATTTTTGAATTAGGACAGGATTACCACTACAAAATCTCTCTAGTGAAAGGATTATGTACTGCAATGTCAAAAATTTGAAAGCATAATAACGTTTAAATTGCTTTTCATTATAAAAAACATCTGATTTTGTTTACCTTGTCTTCATTTCAAATATCTATACTCCATACTGTAATAAAATGGATATAGATTACGAAAAATAAACTAGAATCTCAACTCAAACAGCATAACTACGATTTTTAAATGACTACCCTCTGCTTCCATCACTTATTTACCAGACAGAAATTTTGTTTGAATGTCAGCATTCCCCAAAATGATTCGAACTCAAGAATGTTGCCTATGTCTGAAATATTTAGTATCAAATTCAAGAATGAACTAGTGAATTTCATTCAGATTTAAAAAACTGGAGCAAAATTTCTTTTCATTCATTGCAATACAAATGAACTTGCTTTTTCGATTGTATTTGTATGCATTTTTAGTATATTACGCATTAGGAATTATAAAGCTTCATTCTTTTCGCCTGGTTTGTGGCATAGCAAAAATCATGTTCAATAAATGTATTTCACCCTTTCACCCGCATTGATGTTTGAAGCAAATATGTGTCTTTAGCAATGTATGTTTTTATTCAAACAAGACTCCGTTCATAATTGATAGCCATTTGTTCAGAGAATGTGCATATAACCAGGTTCAGCCGTGGTCTTTGAAAATGGTAAAAATTGAAAAAAAAATAATACTAGGATGAAACCCATTGGAAAGGGAAGAGAATATAACAAAAATGACAAGAAAAATAATTTACGGGCGATCTGAGGTCGGGAAGTGGAAGGGGGTGAGTTTTTAAAGGTAAAGAAAGGTTTATCTGGATTTCTGGCAAAACTAAAAGTCCTATGGAAAAAAGTTAAATGCCGAAGTTGTAGATAATAAAAAGATCCACAATTTTTGTATTCACACTGTTTTCACATAATCTCAAAATTTATGTGAACAATTCAAATAACCAAATTTCTGGTTTTTTATTTTTATCTATTACAAAAAAAATTTGGTGAAAACTTACCTTTTTATGTCCCTAGCACACTGTAGTTTTCTTGATTTAAAATATTTATTTTTCCCCCTATTTTGACTTAATATCGAAAAAGCAAAATATCAGCTTTTTTAAAACAAAGTCGGTGGGCTTTTTGTTCGTTGAAATATCTACTTTGTGATGGTATAAAAAATATATACATTACTATGGTAAATGTTCTCAGAACGAACAAATATTATAGATGAATATTAACTTTATTAACTTATTTGGTTGTTTATTATAGTAGTATATTTTGATTTGCATTTTTTTGTTTATCAAAGTAACATGGAACCTTACGTTTTTCCAGTAATTGAAGTGTAAATTTTAATAAATAGCTCAAAATTGTACATAATCATTTTTAAAAATTTTTCGTATTCGCGTTTTTTTCGTTTCTTTGCATTTTCTGAGAAGATTTACCATGGTAATGTATATATTTTTTATACCATCAGAAAGTAGAGATTTCGAAAACAAAAAGCCCACCGACATTTTTAAAAAAGCTGATAACTTCGATTGAAAATTAGGGTGCTTTTTCGATATAAAATCAAAAGGTGAGAAAATAAATATTTTAAATTAAAAAAATTACAGCGTGTTAGGTACATAAAAAGGTAAGTTTTCCCAAATTCTGTTTGTAAAAGCTGAAAATGAAAACCCAAAAACTTGGTTATTGGAATATTTCGCATTAATTTTGAGGTTATGTGAAAAAAGTGTGAATATATATACGAAATCGAGATAAACCGTGTTTTACCTTAAAAACTCACTACCTTCCACTTCCCGACCTCAGATCGAACGTAATTTTTTTTTTCATTTTTGTTATACTCTCTTCCTTTTCCAATGTGTTTCATCCTATTATTATTTTTTATTTTTTTCAAAAATTACCGACCCTAGTCTAATAGCTACTAATCATCGTAGGTTTATGTTGCGAAAGATTGCCTCATAAATTGATTGTTTTTAATACATGTGTGAACTGGACGTATATGTTGTTAAATCCAAATTATGTTGTTGCCGGTTTCTCCTCATTGGATTATCCGATAATCAGTTTTTGAATTTTTTTTAACTATGAATTTAACTTCAACTAGTAAAACTTATTTGGCCGCTATAACTGAATATTTCATTGTATATATTCCGTAGATCTGAATAAAGAAAACATTGGGGGGAAACTGAATACCATTACCTTATCGTCCACCTACATTTTCAATATTTTTTATTTTATATATATATATATATATATATATATATATATATATATATATATATATATATATATATATATATATATAAATAATGAAAATTACAATACCAAAATTTTAGAAATAGGAAAATGCTAGGAAATATGATATATTCGAAAATATTCAATCAAAGTCATAAATCACAGAACTGATATTTCGGAACAATATATACAGATTTGAATTTTTTACCAATATAAATATTTCACTCAGCAAACTCAAACAATCCAATTTTTTCAATATCGTCAATTCAACTAACTGTCCCTATCTCAAATAGATACTGCACAAACATCTTCACCATCAAATAAAAATAATCATCGAATTAATCCTTTAAAAACTTATTTATTCAAAATAGCCTAATTTCAATGAAATTTGGATCCTGAATAGAGGGGGTATTCGCATTCTCTTCCTAATGTCTATTCCATGTAGAATATGTAACCAAATATATGAATGAACGTAATGTCTTGAATTTTTCCTGCAACAGAGGAGGTACTAGCTAGCCGTCCGGAGTTCATAAACGTTCCGACCGCACACTAGTTTATTTCACTGAACATTTACTGCTAAATACCAACCGCTGTTACATATATCTACTTGGCAAGTTTGTTTCCTTTGATTAATAGTTTGAAACTCAAATTATAATACGTGTTTTTAATTATAACGATATGACATTATACATGTCGAAACATTGACTTATCCTTACTAGTTTGATTTTCAATGGTCCTATTTTATCAAACAAAGCAAACTAACTTAAGAGAAAGGCTCATGTTTTCAGTGTTTTTTAAACTACTGTTAAAGATAATCACAATAATCAGAAAGTTAGTAAGCAAATAACAAGTTACTAAAGATGTTAATGCTAACTTGTTATTGGTAATGGCAGTATTGTCAAGACAGTAGGAAATATTATTACCCTTTTATTCTAGAAATAAAAACACTGCTCAATTTATATAACATATCATTATTAACTTATGATCTAACATAAATGTCTCCACTAACAGCAACCAATATATGGACACTTATTCCGGGATGGTTTTCACTGTATTTACCCTAATAATAGTTATTATATTAATTTACTCAAGGGTTAACACGGTATTCATTTTCGTTATCTTAGCAATTACCTAAGGGGTCACTACTGCGATCATCTTATGCCTTTCCATTTAAATTAAATGATATATGGCAACTATAGTTATCCCTTAAGTTACCAATCCAAGTATAATCACAATAAAATCCTGTTAGGAGAATACCCTATTTACCTGGGGGGTTACCTCAAGTATCATAATGTCACTGATAAAACTCCTGAATAAGTTATATGGTATGGTTCAATTCACAATAACCGATAAATTGTTGGATTGAATATTTACGAGAGGGTCGTCAGGTTGATATTGGGAAATAATTAAATTATTTTCTTATTAGAAATTAACATTATCATCACGGTTGAAACAATTGAGAATAGGCACAGTGAACGCATTTAAATTTATTTTCTTCCTCAAAATCTGTAACCTTGGACATATATATCCATGTAACTTTGGTTATAACACATAATAAGTTATTTACATTTTCCATAGTAAAATTAGTACTTCGGCTGAAAAATATTTCAAATTTCATTTTTTAAGTATGAGATGTACAGAATTTCATCAATTTCATTGTATTAAAAGTAATTTTTTCTTGCTCACCATGGATAGTACTTTCAATGGATTAAACTTTTGAACGTCGACACTAAGTCCATAATCCCACTTAAGAGAACACATGAGTAGTGCACCAAACGTGGACCACATAGCAATTCCTCCTTTAGTCCAAGATGCAATCAGGGCACAACCATCTGGAGTCCATAAAATATTATTTATTTCTCCTGGATTGCCTGTATAATCTTTTGTACTCAAGATACAATTGTGGGATATTTCCAGTCCTCCCGTACTTTCGTCTACATAATATACTACACACTCTGAGCTACAATTAGAAAAATCTTAAATCGACACATTTTCAATAATATAGTGGATGGCAATATATATATATATATATATATATATATATATATATATATATATATATATATATACTTCTAAACATAAAAATGAATAGGAGAAATAGGGAGATGACCAAAGAGGATATGAGTAAGAAAAGAAATAAAAGACAAGAAGGAAGAATTAAACATTGGAAAAAGCTGAATGAATTTTGTATAAGGGTAAGATGGAATGTAAGGGAAGTATTAGAGACAAGAGAGAGTGAGATAATTGGTAGAAGTTAAACATAAGGTGGATATAGTGGCCCTACAAGAAACGTTCTTAGTAGATGAAAAAATATGCAAGTGAATATTAATATCTAATGTTTACAAGCCGAAGTAAGAATAAAAGATATGAAGTAGGCTTGTTGATGAAAGAAATCTTGTTCAAGAAATTTGTGGTAATAACAGTGTTATATAAAAATGGAGCGTAAATTTGGAAAAATTAAGATAATTAATGCTCATGCACCAATGAAAGAAGAAAACGAAGAACGGTATGAAATTTTAACAAAAATGATAGACGCAAAGGCTCGAGAAGAGAAATTGTGATCATAGTAGGGGATATTAATGCAAAAGTAGAAAGTAAAGCAAATTATCGGAAAAGAAAGCAAACATGGAACTAGTAACAAAAATGAAGGACTACTGCGTAGCACTAGGAATGATAAAACCCCTCGGCGCATGAGCATGTCGTCAATATTTTTTGAATATATTATATAAATTGAATAACAATGAAAGTCGATTTTACGACTGAAATGAAGGAAAATTGCAATAAATGTATTAATAATTCGATATTACGAATAAAATCCGTGAGAATTTAGAAAAAATATCCTATCCCGGTTCATTTTGCTGCAAATTATGAATCAAATTGATAAGATGGGAAGCAGACACAGACGCAGAATCAGCTGAAGCTATAAACGTCGCTTGGTTACCGTGGCACACAGAGTACTTCGACGCATGTTTTGTAGGACTTCCTACAATATGTATATGATATGTATACGATATGTATACTATATGGCGCATGCGCATATCGTAATGCCTATCTAAAAAACGCTATAATTTTTTATTCTTCGTTTGGAAAAAATTGGGAATGAAACTTCTCTGATGAAATCATATGTATTTTATCGATATCCGTTGGAATTTTTAAAATCGGACCAGATCCCAACTTTTTGTAGTGAGAATTTAGCTTCGCCATGGGGTAAAAACGCTATATTTTTTTATTCTTCGTTGGGAAAAATTGGGAATTCAAATTCCCTAATGAAATCATATGTGTTTTATCGATATCCGTTGGAATTTTTAAAATCGGACCTGGTGCACACTTTTTGTCGTGAGACTATAACCCCTTTAGCTTCGCCTCGGGGTAATAATTGGATAAGAATGATCACATTAGCTGTGGATAAAGACATATATGTCACAAGTAACAAATTTAAAAGAAAGAAAATATATAAAGATACGTGGAGAATCCCATAATAATTGATAGATGAGAAACCGAAAAACGTAACAAGGTTTGTAACTATCAAACTAATTTGCCGAGTTTTAAATTTCTCAAATATTGAAATGTCAAAAAAATGTAGAACTATATTAAACTTTTCCGGAGTAAAAAATGGTCTCATAGAAGGTAACAAAATATTGGTTTCTAAGAAATAGAACAGTTGTACAGTGTTCTATGAATATCATTATTAAATAATGAAAAAGATGGTTGTGCAAATGTATGTAATAGGGTTTATTTGAAATTAGTGGATGATATTTAAAAAATAAGGTTTAATATTCATTTCACCTTTTGAGGAATGTGCCCTATAACTATAAGATTAATGACAATTATTTTATTCGACTTTGCTGTAAATAATCTACTTTGATGTTATATGGATTTAAAAA
>JARQZK010003065.1:70000-75000 GCA_030704885.1 Cynegetis impunctata | reverse complement strand
TCTGTAGCCAGGTGAATAGGAGTTTCCCCCTCCTCCCCACAGAATCTACACTCGTCAGTTTCTGATGAACCTATTCTCATCAGATGCTTCCTGAGGCGACAGTATCCTGTAGGGAAGCCAATGAGGAGGTGTAGTTTATTCTTACTGAGATCCAGATATCCTTTGGATATTGCAGTTTTAAAGTTCCGGAGGAACTCTATCCATCCGTGGAAGATTCCGCCAGATTGTTTCTCTTTCGGTTTCCTTCTTCTCCCGAAACTATCTCTTATAGGTGTATTTTAATATACCACAGAAAGGTTCTGAGCCAGTAAATGGCGTTTGTGCTCCTTTTCTGGCGAGAAAATCGGCCTCTTCATTTCACTTAATTCCCGAGTGACCGGGAACCCAGACTAAAGAGACCCTATTATTCTTACCAATTTCATTGAGTTTTCTTTAGCACTCCCATATCAACCTTGAATCGATTATAAGGGAGCTCATTGCTTTTATAGCCGCTTGACTACCAGAATGGATAGCTATGTTACATTCCTGATAGTTTCTTTCTAGGTTCATATCTACACATCTATCGATTGCCAGTATTTCTGCCAGTAGGACCACGCACGAGCCGCCAACCGCGGCGGTTTCCCTTCATTATTAATTTGACATTTGTAGTAAATGTGATATTTTTAGTCACTCCGGTAATTTCCTTTTCAATTTTGTTCAGTAATTCACCGAAAGACGACGTTGACATACTGGTATAATTGAAAAATTTGTCTTCGAAGCTTCTCAATTCTCTATAGAAAATTACGAATGCTCCTTTACTACTTCTTTGTTGAAGCAGAGGGTGAATCCAATATTTTGCATTGCAACGGCGTTTGTTTCGTTTTTTAGATAGAATTTAAATTTGCCAAATGGCTAGAGCTACTACCGCGGACACTTTCATGACGACTAGCGATCAACAAACCGCGACGGCCACCGCAAGAGCAATCCGCGCCCGACCGCGCTACCGCTCGACCGCCAACAGCGGCGGTTGGCGGCTTGTGCGTTGTCACCCTAAAAGACGCTCGAACAGGAGCCAAGCGACGACATCCATTCGAGACCAGACCACCGAGGAAGCAGCATCGCCCTGAGAAAGCGGTGAATTCGACGGCAAGCGACTGAAACTGAAGACGACGAGGAGTGAAGAAGGACCTAGATGGGCTGAGAGATTGTCCATCAGACACGTTCTTCATCGGTTCGCTAGTAAGGAGCAGCGCCCAACAGAGGACGGCACGGTGGGATGGAAGCGGATCGTCAGGTTCGAAGACGAATGATGCTCGTTGCAGACGACGAGAGTGAAGATGGATATTGGATCTCGATGTCGGAGTAATGGCCATTGCAGACGACGAGTGTGAAAATGGATGTTGGATCTCGAGGTCGGAGTGACGAGCATTGTTCAAGTTTGAACTAACCTGGGATAAACTGTAGGTCCCTCGAGATTAAAAAATATATATATAATAGTAGTAGGTATGTATTAAAAAGCAGGTAGAATGACACAAAAATCAGAATTATTTATATTAGGATTTATATGTTACTTCGAAACTATTTGAAACAATAAACCCTTCAGGAAAGCAAAGTTTATTCAAAATTTAGTAGAACAAAAACAATATCCTAATTAGGGTCATGTTAAATATGACATATTTTCTGATAACTAAATTAACATAAAGACATATAATGGGAACCATGACTAAGTATGATATCATAACAATTTTTCCGAGAAACGATCGTGGGAGGCACAAAATGTTTAACTAAATGTGAGGAAAAAGGATTCCTTTGAAAAATATCGATTTTCAATCTCGGAACGCATTAGGAATTCAAGGAATATGTAAGGAAGCACGTTTATATTAAATTTCATGAGTTCTCATTTTTATTTCAACCAATTATTCTAGGCACTGTTTCTGAGAAATAAGCGGAAATACAACAATGGAACCTTTCCACCCTCCTCCTGCCCTTAACTCACCTCCCAGGGGTGCGAACTTCTAGTATGTTTACCTACTTACTACACCTAACAAAGTACCGAAGTTTTGAGTACTCATAGAAATGGACTAAATTAACTACCTCTTTTCAATTTCCAATCTAGTAATCCAAAATGCTCTTATGTCTTCTGGTAATTTATTGTATAATATTGAATGGTTAATTCCCAGCTGGGTAGTTTTCATGTGATGGTCTAAAATCGCCAAGTCATCCTGATGTCTGGTGAGTTAAGGTTGAGTATAAATATTTAAAATTAAGTTTTTTTGTCTGGACGCACATAGTAAAAGCAAGCTAAGAAAAATACCGCAGTATATGTAAGTATATTTTAAGTTCTTAATAACCATCTGCAACTAACGATCATAGATAATCCGACAACTCTTATAGTCTGAGTTAAAAAATCCTCCTCCGTATTGTTAATATCTCGTTTGAAGATGAGATTTTAAATCAAGAGAATTATCGACGATGCTATCACTGACATTTCACTTAATTTTCTCCGCTCGACTCATAATTACTGGTTGAACCAGTAATTATGAGTCATAATTACTGGTTCAAGGTCGTCAGTACATACACTGTTCAGAGTTTGACTGAACATACAAGCCCTTTTTAACATTTGGTATATTGGCTGACTAATAATTCTATATATAATTAATATAAAAGGTCCCAAGGACCTCTGAGAAACACCAAAATGAAAATTCCATTTCTTAAAAAAACTTTTTTCTGATTTCAACGATGTATCATATGTTCATATTTGTTTGCGTTTTAATGATAAAAAGACAAAATTCAAGTTGTATTGATTTTTTTAAAAAATTAAAATATCAGAGGTGGCTTAGACTACCAATAAAACAATTGCCTATTTTAAAAACATAAACAGACTATTGCAGCGTGTAATGAAAGAAACTGTTCATTCAATCTTTAAACCATTTAATTGAATTCAAGTTAGGTCAAATAAACCTTAAAACTGCCTTATTTATTAAAATTACTTTTGCCAAAATTCAAAGTGGATGATAGGTACATACCTAATGCATTTGTTTCATCTTCCCCATTCTCTGCCGTTACAGTTGTTCCCCGTTCTGAAGGATTATTAAATATCAGTATTGTAGCAAATTTCGCTCTATCCTTGTAAAAATTATTCGATTCGGTAAGCGCCTTTTTGGGTACGAATTTTGATACATTTTAAGGGCTTTTTCAGCACTTCGCAATGCTTTTGCATAACAAAAAAATAAATCTAATTTTTCACCATTGGAAAACGCTACCATGTTGGTTTTTACTTACTTTGACACGACACATATATTACTTGTAAGCTTTTATGAGCAATTGTTTCTATTTGCTCTATGGTTAAACCTATTATAAAATGAAAAAAGTGCCAAAAAAGTTATATACTGGTTTTTTACCATTTAAATACAAACGAATATGGACATGTGATACATCGTTGAAATCAGAAAAAAAAGTTTATTTCAATCTTGGAATGAAAAATGCAGGTCCGTATTTTAAAAAAAAGTTGAATGTGAGATCTCGAAAACTAGACAAACTAAATTTCCTTAAAAAATACCAGCTTGAAGAACGTCTAAAATGCAAAAATAAAATTCCCACTAATTTTTTGTAAAAATTATACTTTTTGAGATATTCGATCAAATAGTTTTGAGCAATTTTTTGAAAAACCCCCGTAGCTCAAGATAAAAAATTTTTCTTTAAAATCTGAAACGGGATTGTCAATTTCCTCTAAAAACTGCACATTTTTTCTCATTTGACCAACCTTGTAGTTATTATAGTTACCGAGATAGCAAAAGTGGCCCATGGCAATTAGGACAACCTGTATATATGTCACCGGCAAATAACAAGAACCGCAAGTTTATAAATTTCCTAGGAAATAAACCTTCGTAGGACTCTAAACGAGAGATAAATTGTATTATTTTACGCCCACATTTTCGCAAATTGATAAACTTACCGAACTCACGCGTAAAATAATAAGTGAGCAATAACCGAACGCCATGTGCGTTCTGACTGGTTGAATAAGTCACGTGTTCCTTCTCCTTCCTCTCAACCGCCATTGGTCGCCACGGAACAAAAACAAACCGGTTACTCGTGTGTTTTTGTAAAGTTTTTAATATTTTAACTATAATGGAACTGTGAAAATAGTTTTATTTTGCTAAAGTTACTAAACTAGACCCATAATGAATGGCCTAGAAGCTGCGGACAGCAAAAATTGTGAAGATAGTGCGGTAACTGCTGGAAAATTTGTTGACGAAGTGAAATTTACCACAGAGCTACGAAAGTTTTATAGTGGCCATCACCAAAATAGTAACAAGTCGGAGTGGACAGAGGAAGAAATTAAAAATGTCATTAAAATGTTTTATGATTGTTTTTTCTTTTTGAATGAACCTCTTTAATATCGCAGAACACGATTTCTGTTGTTTTATTTTGGTAGAGTGAAGTAGGGGTCATTAGCATATTATGTGAAAAAGTAACCCTGTATTATGGGTAGGTACCTACCTAGTTTTAAATTTGGCAAGTCTGATTGTACCTAAGTCTATGGACTCAAGCATTGCCACTGTCAACATCGACCAGTGTGTTATTTGCCGTATTTTAAAGAAGCGTAACATTAAGAGCTCTTCTGTGATTGGACGAAGCGTTTAGAATCTTACGAATGGATATCCGTTAGTTTATAAACTTACCACGAGACGTCGCAAATTGATAGATTTGCGAAAATGTGGGCGTAAAATTTATCTCTCGTTTAGAATCCTACGAAGGTTTATATATATATATATATATATATATATATATATATATATATATATATATATATATATACAGGGCCGTCTTAGACCATCTCGGGGCCCTTGGGCACACGGAGAGTTTTGGGCCCTTTTAGGACATAAAAAAAATGTGAAGGATAACATCAGTTTGTATATTTATTTAGTGATTTTTTTGGTTATTATAGCTAGCTTCATACAAATCGATTGTAAGTAAGCTGTTGACTTCTCTGAGAATTATACCTACGTTTATATGATGAT
>JARQZK010003065.1:5000-65000 GCA_030704885.1 Cynegetis impunctata | reverse complement strand
AATTTGTGTTTTTTTTGGACTTTGTATTTTCCTGTCACTCGTTGTGTTTGGATTGAGGGCAATTTTATCTCTGTTCAACAGTAGATAACCTACCTACATCAAGTTGAAGTTTTTTTCATTGAACATGAAAATCAATAATAAAATAAAGGAGAGGACGAATAAATTAATTGGTTAGAGGAACTATGTATACATCATGAAAAAGGCTGTACGATAGAACACCTATTTATTTAAAAAGTAAAAAAACTTTCATAAGTTTCAAGAAACATCTCTACTTTCATTACCAACGGAAGAGGTTTTGAGTATAATGGACAAAACTAAGTACTTACCAGCAAAACTGAAAGGAACAACATAAAATAAAAGAAGAATTAACATGAATACTCTGCTTGAATGGTTTGAACGTAATGAGTTATTATATTTTTTGAATTTTCTTGATGTATAAAAGCTCTCCTAAAAGTACAGTGGACTTCTGAGAGTCTGGTTCTTTTATAGAATCTCTGTTTTCCTAGTTATATAATTGAATATTTTAGTTTTTACCTAGCTATAGAGTCAAGTTTTATTTCATATTCTTGATGTTATGATAAACTTATTTTGGTTGTGCAAATAAACATTATTTGTTATTATTAGGTATTTTGAAAGTATCTCTGGTTGTTACACGAAAGAAAATACAATTATCTAGAATCTCTGGATGATGGCCCAGTTTCAGATTTCGATAAAAGTGGAACATTTTTCGTTGGAATAGCATTGGACTTCAACAACGCTACGTTTTCGGTTAGCTGAAAATATGGAAAAATCCACAAACTTACTGCAGGGAAAATAATTATTCTCAGTAAACTGTAAAGAACAACTCTCTTAAGTTCAGACACCTTTTTTCAATCTTCAAATTATGAATCCACACCTTTCTTCTGTCCATCATTTCCTTGTTTCCCAACTTTGTTTGGAATACAACTTTGAATTATCCAGCTTTCGGAAAGGTATGTAAGCTATGTTCGGGTTTTTTTCCCCAAGATGAACAATAGGATATACAACAATAGTGTTTCATCTCTTCTGAACGTTTGTAAACGATCCAAAACACAATTAAAACTCAACAACTTCTCATATAAAATACACGTAAACAGATGTAAACAAATCAATCTACGGCCCATGCGTTAGTAATATTCGACACCGGTAGGGGGCGCATCGCTTATTAAGGTGCATTCGCGTTGGGCGCTTATGGCTGAAGGAGTTAATCCCAAACTCAAGCTGCCCGCCTCCCTGACACATACTTCAGGGAGGAATGAAACACGTGTGTTTCCTGTTTCCTTTGGGCGCTTATGTTTTACCATTTCAGTGAATCTCACTTTCCAGCATTAAGACTTTATGAAGAATTATTTTCAGAATAGCTGATAAGCAAAATAGTTTTATTTAATTGGTATATATTGGGTATACCATATATTGTTACGAATTTGTATTCTATAGAATAATATTTAAATGAACAAAAGAGAAATTTCTTTTTGACAAGAACCTGCAGGATGAGTAATAACATATTTTATAGTTCATTTAACCTATCTCAAACTATTATCACTTCACTTACAGGTAAGTTTGGTTTTTTCACTTTGTTATTCATACGCTAAACTGAACTGTACTCTACATTCGATATGCACTTCATGAGGCTCTTGCACCGTATATTATTAAACAAGTTTAATTATAAACCGAGTTTAATGTGACATTTGACAAGCAAAAATGTCACATTAAACTCTGTTTATCATTAAATTTGGTTCAAAATATACGGTGCAAGAGCCTTCTTATAATCACATAAGATATTTCAGAAACCAGTCCTCAATACTTCTCTGTAAAGTTCCACTAGTAGAAAACCTACTGTGATTTTAGGTATCCTGTAATACTTTTCTTGTTAGTTCCATAGTCCAAAGAGTCGACTTCACTTTTGTTTTAGTTAAAAAAAACTTTATCGCAGCGAGCTGCATTAGTAAAGCAGGTTTTCAAAACGTATCCAGTTTGAAAAATTTATTCATTCAATTATGATTTTTGTTCTAAACCCAAAAAACAAAAATTGCGCCCTCTATCGTGTAAACAATATTTATTTCCTCCTCCAGGGGGTCAACCCGCAAACAATTTTTATCGAAATGAATGCCATCCAAGATTTCATACGAAACTACCTACATACAAAGTTTCAACCCTCCGTGCAGATCATCGCCAGTAATCCATTTCTGCAGCTAGCAGCTGCCTTTGTTGTTGTTGGTTGATCTGCCAAACTTCTGATCCATATAGCATTATACTTTCTATGATAGTGTCGTATATAAGGCATTTCCCACTATTTGTGATGTTATTTGACCACAGAACTGAATTGGGAGACCCTATAGCCTTCTTTCCCATTCCTATACGTTCTTTAATTTTTTTTTCACATCTTCCTGTACTGTTTACCTTTATCCCCAGATAAGTGTACTCCTCACAGACTTTAATTATTCTGTCATCATTGAGAGTCAGAACCTTCAGCTGATCTCCCACACACATGTATTTTGTTTTTTCCATGTTAACTTGTAAACCCCATATCTCGTATTCCTCCATCAGTTTTTTTGTCATGTACTCCAGGTCATCTTCATCATGTGCTATCATCACCTGATCGTCGGAAAAATGTAATGTGTATAGGAAATATTCGTCGGTTATCGGGATACCCATTCCTCTACGTTTTCTCCACCATTGTAAGAGTGCGTTATCTAGGTAGATTTTTAATAATGTTGCGGATATACAACAGCCCTGGCGTAGACCCTTTGTAACTTTAAATGGCTCTGATAAGTTATGATCAACTTTAATCCTAGATTCAGCTCCACTAGGTATACAGCTGTTGTATGGTTTTGATTGCTGTAGCGTTGATGGATGTTCTGGACATGACTTTCCACAGTTTCTTGATGGGAGCGGTGTCGTATGCTTTGGTAAGGTGGACAGAAAGGAGATATGGTCGTTCGTTGTTTGTTGCCAGTTTTTTCTTGATAATTTGTGTTATGGAAAATATACTGTCAATGCATAACCTGCCAGCCGTATAACCTTCTTGTTTTTCAATTCAAAAAAATATTCAACGACAAAATTGTTTTCAATAGAAGCACCAACGTTTTTCCCACATTCATCAGGTTCCTTCATGCTTTCCGACTAGTCAAATGTAATTATTTTCTAGAAATACGGTATATATTTCCTTTCCAAATAAAGGAACCAGAAATTTGTATAATTTTTTGAATAACTGATCCTAATCTAAGTTCCAGTGAATTTAATTCTGAAAATGTTTTAATTTTGTATTGCCGCTAGAGTTACCTAGATGTATTAAAAAAAATTTATTCTGCTGGCAATATTTCAAAAACTTAAAACTCTATATACAACCATATACAAATTTATTCTCATTTTTATTCCTAAATGAGATAAACTTATGATTTAAAAAATTCCATATTTGGAATAAATTCTTGAACACTGTATGAATATCAACCAAAATATTTCAAAATTCTCATGAAATGATTATTTTCCAGATAGAAATATTATTCAAATCAATGAATAAAGTATTCTTTACAGGAAAAATTATTTTATTGCCTTCAAATGTAATTTTTGGCATCAAAACTTGAATATTTCAAAAACGGTAAGACTTGAAGATATCAATATGAAATTTTTATGGCAAATATGATTTGACGAAGTCTATTTTTCAAAATTATTTCGAACAAAATTCCGATTACAGTTTCACTGGAAGTGACTTTTTTATTTCAAATGGAATACCACGCAGTTTTTTTGGTTTTTGAATTTCTTATGTAATGGCCTAATGAAATTGCCATACTATTTTCAATACCTAAACTACATAGTTTTTGAGTTATTAATTTTTTCTTAAAATTTTGATAGTTGCGTCATAATACCATTTTCTATACGTGAAATTGATAATAACAAAGATATTTCACGATTTTGTAATAATTTAGGTATCAGCAGTATATCACATTTTGACGTATCAATTTACAATACCAATAACAAAAACTGTTTACATTCTAATTGTATCGCCTTTTCTCCCTTTGGTCCCAAAATTGCGCCTTCTATCGTGTAAACAAGATTTATTTCCTCTCCTGGGGGGTCAACCCCCCAAGCAATTCGTACCAAAACCAATCCCATCCAATATGCTATACGAAACTACCTACTCACAAACTTTCAATCCTATTCCTCCAAAATTACGCCCTTTATCATATAAACAAGATTTATTTCCTTCTTCGGGGGTTCAACCCCCCAACCAATTTGAACCAAAACCAATCCTATTCAAGATATCATACAGAACTACCTAGATAAAAACATTCAATCCTATTGCTACAAAATTGCGCCTTCTGTGGTGTAAAAAAGATTTATTTTCCCACAGGGGTCAACCAATTCGAACCAAAACCAATCCCCTCCAAGATATCATACGAAACTACCTATTTACAAACTTGCAACCCTATTGCTTCAAAATTGCGCCCTTCATCGTGTAAACAAGATTTATTTCTTTCCCCGTGGGGTCAACTCCCCCAACCATTTCGAACTAAAACCAATCCTATTCAATATATCATAATAAAATTTTCTAGATACAGACTCTCAACGCTATTACTACAAAATTGCGACGTTTATCTTTTAAACAAAATTCATCTGAAATACTCTGCAACGTGCCTCAATTGTTCTGGAGAAACCTTTTCCAGCATCATGGAGTTATCGAAATTAATGGAAAAAATTAATTCAAAGATGAATTACCAACAATGACTCTGATTTCAACTCCTGTCATTCCCCAAACATTCACTCTTACAGCAGCCTGGACCATGGAAAAAAAGTATAAAAGAAGAGCTGTAAATAATAGTTAAAATATATAATTATATCCAAGATTATCTCAGTTGAAAGTTATCCGTGGATTAGGCCTACTGGGGCTGGGGATACCACATAAAAACAACGCTCCTACGGACTCTACCTCATAGGTGGGGGGGGGTCATCTTTAGGTAATTAATAATATATAAATGTTAAGAAAAATATGAAAAACGATGTATGAATATAAAAAGGCAGACATTTCATAGTTACCGGATTATTGCGAGTAGTAAGAACCTGGACGACTTTGGAGCGCCCTGGAACGCCTATAAATTGCTCAAATCCAAATTATAGGTCAAAATGTTGGTTGAAAATTACTCTTTAAGATTGGTCTGAAGTCATTTGGCCGTGAAATGAAAAATACAGCAGTTATATAACAAAAAAGAAAATTTGTTGGGAAATTTTCTCATATTTCTGTTAATAACTTTTTTATTTGTTATTTTATTGAAAAAAAGTTAAATAGGCAAAATTATAGACAAAGCGATTGTGGGAGGCACAGTTCGGGAGATATAGCGAAAAAGGCGTTTGCACCCCATTTTCTAATATGGCGGGACAAGGGTTGCAACCCCACAAACTTGAAGTTAAGGTCCTAGTGACCTCTTCCACGCATCCCAACAATAAGTTCAATGGCCGTGCGGAACCGACGTTAAAATGTAGGCAACCGAGTAAAAAGAACTTATATTTTTATGAAATGCCTACAATTTATTTTGGACGTACTCAGTAGAATTTAACAGTTACCTTGAGTGAAAATTTAGGAAAGTGAAAACGGTGATCGAGCTTTGATCAGATTCCTCTTTTTCAGCACAAAATAAATAAGTAAAAGTTTAATCGAATTGTGGGGGTTCCGGCAAATATATCTATACTTATTACCCCAATACGAAGCTAAGGGGTTATAGTCTCACGACAAAAAGTTAGTAACTGGTCCGATTTTAAAAATTCCAAGGGATATGGATAAAACACATATGATTTCATAAGAAAAGTGTTTTCAAAAATTATGGCGTTTTCTAGATTATTTTGTCCATAGATATGTGGTGCTATCTATAAATCTTAAACCTAAACCGATTTTTACAATAATGAAATAAAATGATAGCATTTAATGTGTAGTTATTTAATTTATATAATACATTCAAAAAATATTGACGTGGCGCCACCTAGAAATAAAAAAATTAGTAAAAATTATGAATTATACTCAAATTTTTGATTATATCTCAAATACTATACATTTCTCGATATAGTCACCATGAGGAAAAATGATCTGCGATAGACTTATCAGGCATGACGACATGCACATGCGCCGAGGGGTTTTATCATTCATAGTGCTACGCAGTAGGGTGTCCGAATTTTATTAATACGTGTTAAGAGAATCTTTGTAGCCATTTGTAAGCATATTGTGCGTACGGAGGATTTGACAAATTTAAGGAGCGAGGGAAGCTTAATCTCATTTATTATATAATAGCTGTTTCAAATACATAATATTATGTTTCTGAAAAAATTTTTATTCCTTCGACGCCTTCGATAATTTCTATTCGCAGCGAGAAACAAGATTTTAAGTTTGACATTCTGCCGACACAATCGAAAATTACTCCTCTCCGAGAAGTGCACGGGCGAAATTCCCATCAAAAAGCTACCATGAATGGCAATTATCGTAGCCGTGGTAGATAACTTTCGCGATCGTGGAGGAGCGATATCATTCATTATCGTATTCAATAATATGTAATGATTATAGAAGTATACTCTTTGACAAAAGAACTTCAATTAAAAAAATCCCGATATCCTACTGCGTAGCACTAGGAATGATAAAACCCCTCGGCGCATGTGCATGTCGTAATGCCTATTTAAAAAACGCTATATTTTTTTATTCTTCGTGGGGAAAAAAATTCCCTTATGAAATCATATGTGTTTTATCGATATCCGTTGGAATTTTTAAAATCGAACCAGATCCCAACTTTTTGTCGTGAGACTATAACCCCTTCAGCTTCGCCTCGGGGTAATTAATGGATAAATAATTACTGACACAGGAGCTGATGTATCATAGATGATGTCTATGATAAAACTAATGTTTTGTTGGAAATTTGGAAACAAAAACAATGTCCATAAAAGGTTCACTCACATAGCAGATTTAATCGCTGTTTGTAAGATTGACATTGTGAAGAAATATGGATTAGTTTTTGAGCTAATACAAAAAGGAATAATCAGTAGATACAATGTTCGTAGGTAGCCCGTTGTGAGGAACATTCTGTCATGCAGACAAGAAAACAGAAATATATACCTAGATTTTACTTAACTGAAAGCATCATGGAAACTTTCATCATCAGAGCAAATGAGTTTGGCGCGAAAATGTATTCACAAGATCGAAAGACAATTCCGCTAAATTGAGAAATAAGGTTTAAATATCCAATTATATAACGAGATAATTCTAATAAAATATTGTTGCATTCATTCTTGTGAGAAGAGGAAACAAATCATATGAATGATTAAGTCATTATTTATGGAATTTAAGAATACTTTCAAATAAATATCATACTCTCACTAATAGAAAAAAATATTTAAAAAAAAACACAAACACTTATCAGAAACTATCACAAACGCAATTTTGAAGTGAAACTTCTTTGAGCGCTTGAGGGTAAAATTCTTACGGATGAAACGCGTCACGTTTTTGTCCAAGAAGAGGAAAAAAGCGAGAGAGAAAGGTAGATCGAGAACAAATACACGCTATTGTTGACGTTTGAAGGTTAGCAAATTTTAATATTTTTTTTCTAAATTCTTCCTTTCTCTCCTTCTAAGTCTCGGAAATCTAAAGCTTTAGATTAGTATAAATATAAACGAGATTTAAAAACTGTTTGCTAAAGAAGTTTCACTTCTGAGATATGTACTTTGTATTCTAAATTGAGTCAAGTAGACGCAGTGCTCCAAGCACGAGAGCAATATTTCAATGCTAGACGAAATTGAGCCTCATAAAGCAACATTAGCTACTTTGGCGTTAACAGATTTTCAGCACGAGATAGATAACTAAGCTTCTATTTAGCTTATTTGGCAATGTCAGAGACATGTTCATGACAGGTTAAATTTAAATTAACGCCGACTCCTGAGAAATGTATTTTATTGTTCGAATTAATCGTTTAGTTCTCCAATAACAATTGAGACAAGATGAGGGAAGTTTTCTTGCGAAACCTGGTCGCGTGTCTTGGAGTCATTAAAAGCAACTAAAGTATAAGGTCCTGCAGTTTATTGTTCTCAGGCTGGGACTGACGTTTCGTGTGCGAAATGTCAATTCGAACATTGAAACCTGAACCTTGGAATATCAAGAGGTACCTTTTGACCTGCTTTAAATTAGATTTTTCCAACATATCTTATTTTTCTTTGAAGATGATTACCTCTGCCAGTGCCAGGATTACCTCAGAAATAGCTTCTACATAATATTGATTCACATCTGTGCTACTGAAGCGGGTTGCGAGCCATGGAAATGCTGCGTAAAAGTCCCTCAAATCATTCCATTTTTCCTTTATTGTAGTGCCACACGACGACCTTTTGGTTGCTCGATAACTTCCGTAGTGATTGGATATAAAGCGGATATCGAGATGTGGTCTAAGTTGCCGAGAGAGCTTTGTATCTTGATCTCACACCTATCAGGTATAAGTTCAAAGGGCATCTGAAATCATTAGGGTTACTGGATACTGTTGTTGAACAATTACAACTGAACAATATTGAAAATGCCTCAGCCTGGTCTTCAGGCTTCGTCCGTTTTATTGGAATGTGGCAGCAAGCTGGAATTATGAGCACTAAAATTGCCAAGTAAAACGATTTCAGAAGATGCATGGTTGAGCAAGGCTACTTTGTTTGATCAGTGTTGAAATAATGGCTTTACGCGGAGCATACTTTTGTGGATAATCGTCTTAGACAAACTACGTCGGGGTTGTCAACTTCCGTAGATTTTTCACGTTGACAAGGAACGTCCAAACAATTGTTTAAAATGTTTATCTACTAAATGATCCGCCACGTGGTTTTTCCTTGTTCTTAAAAGACGTGCTTCTTTTCTCTCTCCTTAACGTCGATTCTATCTTCTCGACAATATATAGACGTATTGTGGCCATATTGGCAACAGTAGTATTATAATGAAAGGTAGTTAGCACTGATCTCAGCTCCAATTGGAAGAATATAAAATTTCATATTTTGCAATATCTACAAAAAGTCGATCCCGATTCGAATGAGCAAGTTGTGCGAATAAGGTTTTTAGCTGTTTTGGAAAAAAGTTGTAAAAAATCTTTTGGCGCAAAATTTGAGCAGTTAAAAGATAAATAAAATGAGACCAAATTGCAATTCAACTATCGTTTTTTCATGTATCATTCGATCTCGCTTTTTTCTGTCGTATTTTAATTCATTAATCAATGTATTTCTATAGTCCTTATAAGTCACAAAGCACTCAACAAATTTTATATAATGATTTTAAATGAAAAACAAACTATTATAATTTCGTTCATTATTTTATTACAAAAATAGTTCTGAAATGAACTTTTAAAAATAAATTTCTATTTCTGCAAATATATACTATATACATTAAGAACAGAAAATCATAACACTTTCATTTCCAAAAACGTAGAGGTAGCCAACACAAATATATCATTTTTTCTATGCATTGAATCTCTTTGGGTTTTCTAGCCTGAAAAGATTTATCAATTAAATATTTAAATTGTTATAATAATTTCAATTTTATATACCTCAAAACCGTTACTTTTTTATTCAGAAAAGAAACATCCTGGGGCGTTAAAAATACAAATTGTAGTTGAGGTTTTGTACCTGCATGATGGAGTAGAATATCGAATACCTTTGTTCTGTTGAGCTTATCCTAAAAAAAAATAGGAATTAATGAATAACCATATATAAATACATAATTGTAGAATCATAACATGTTTGCATTAAAGTCTACTTATCCCTATTGTATATATTATTTGTTTTAAAGCGTGTAATTACTATAATTGAATCTATGACTCGAGTTTCACCACACGGTAGCACCTTGGTTTCTCAATTTACATTAATTTTAGTACATAAAAAAAACCATTACAACAAGAAATTGAATAGTTGTGTGATGGGTACAAACTACATCAGATTTTAAATATATTGAGCAGGGGGAATGACTTGAATCTATTTGTTCATTCAATAAGTTATCAGAATTTTTATACCTGCTTATTTCTAGGGCTTCCCAAAAGTTCAATTTCAACCCCCTCTACTCTCTCTATGTAAAGTATGAAAATCTGTATTGAATGGGAGATTCTCATATAATACTAAATGATTGGAAAAATTGGTATCTCTCTTATTGTACTGAAAACTGCGCTTATGGTATTTGATTCTTTTTACGAAGTTGGTATGTGTTCTACCAATATACATTTTGTTACAGTAACCACATGACAATTTAGAGGCACATGGTTTCGAGAATTCATCAATTTCTGATTTATTATTCTTTATATATTGGGCTAAAGAGTTGTTCGTACAATATGCGACATTGATATTAAAATGTGGGAAAAGCTATAACTTAAAATATTTGTCAACCTCTGTGGAAAGCGGAAATACTTGTTTTATTGCAAAATTAAAATTCAGAATAACTCTACCAATCTAGATCTAACTATACTAGAACTATCTATAATCATGACGTTACAATTTTTCATAAACTGTTAGATATGGATATTACAATACACAATACTTCAGTTCATCTTCTCCAATATAAAATTTCAGCATGGTCCATCAAATTTTCAATAGTACAATATACAAAAATCCGGACACTCTACTGCGTAGCACTAGGAATGATAAAACCCCTCGGTGCATGTGCATGTCGTAATGCCTGATAAGTCTATCGCAGATTATTTTTCCTCATGGTGACTATATCGGGAAATGTTTAGTATTTGACATATAATCAAAAATTTGGGTGAAATTCATAATTTTTACTGATTCTTTTATTTCTAGGTGGCGCCACGTCAATATATTCTGAATGTATTATATAAATTGAAAAACTACACTTTAAATGCTATCATTTTATTTAATTATTGTAAAAATCGGTTTAGGTTTAAGATTTATAGATAGCACCACATATCTATGGACAAAAAAATCTAAAAAAAAGGGTATAATTTTTTTATTCTTCGTGAGGAAAAATTTTTGAAAACACTTTTTTTATTAAATCATATGTGTTTTATCGATATCCGTTGGAATTTTTAAAACAGCTACTAACTTTTTGTCGTGATACTATAACCCCTTAGCTTCGCCTAGGGGGCAATAAAACATTCTGCTTTTCAAAGATATTGACAAGAAATTCAATATTTTGAGTTATATCAGTAACAGTAGTGAAAAACTGTAATCAATTTTTGCACATTATAATATCAATATAGCATAACGTACGAACAGGTCTTCAGCTCAATATATAAACAATAAATTAAAAACAGATAAATTCCTAATATCTCATATATATATTTATATATATATATATATATATATATATATATATATATATATATATATATATATATATATATATATATATATTATATATATATATATATATATATATATATATATATATATATATATATATATATATATATATATATATATATATATATATATATATATATATATATATATATATATATATATATATATATATATATATATATATATATATATATATATATATATATATATATATATATATATATATATATATATATATATATATATATATATATATATATATATATATATATATATATATATATATATATATATATATATATATATATATATATATATATATATATATATATATATATATATATATATATATATATATATATATATATATATATATATATATATATATATATATATATATATATATATATATTATATATATATATATATATATATATATATATATATATATATATATATATATTCAAAGAACACAGGCCCTGTTTAAAAAACAATAAGAGCAATTCTAATCATTTCAATCATTAGATGAGAATCATTCAATCAAAACAGATTTCCAGATTTTACATAAAGTAGAGGATTGATATTGAAACCCTTGAAATTAACAGGTATAAGAATTCTGATAACTTGTTTAATGAACAAATCGAGTTAAATCATTCCCCCTCCTAAATATATTCAATATCTGAAGAAGTTTGTACTAGTTTTCTCGGAAGAATTATCTACCCATCAACCTACTACTCAATTTCTTGTAGTAATGTTTTATTTTATATATTAGTTTATGTAAATTGAGATACCAAAATTTTTTCAATTATATATCATTAAGTCGTGAAACGCTGGTCATAGATCAATTGTAATAATCGTTAAAATCAAACATGTGTTTTTCTAACAATATTCTTATGGATTTTAACAAAGTAACGGCCGCATTAACAAAAAAAACTATTATATCTTTTTTCTTGTATACGCTTATATCTTTACAAATATTAATTTCCGATGAATAGCTACTCACCATATAAACATCAAATTCGTCTAAAAAGTAGAATGGTAATTCCATGCACTGCCAAAGAGAATAGAGAAAAGCCACTGTTGAAAAAGAACGCTCTCCACCTGACAAATTTGACGTTGTAGTTAAACCTTGTGATCCTTGCTGAGGAATAACAATTAATTCTAATGTTTTGGCTTCAACATTAATATCCAAGGAACCCTGCATGGTATTAAATAAATAAATGTTATTAAAATACGATATTCATATTAATTCTGTTTTCTAGAATATATGTCTTATGCGAGTTACGTCCTAGCTTCAAATATAGCTTAAATGAAAACCACTGCTTATCCATGTACTACTTGTGTATAAGTTGATATTTCCTATTAATATACTTAATAATCCCGGAATTGTTTTCAAAGGGAAACACTTGAAATTCAACTGATACAGACTTGATAATTGAACGAAATACAATGTGTTAATTTTCTCTATGTAATAAACTATTGTAAAGTAATTGCACAAGTGCAGCAAAATTACCGATAATTTTGCATGACAGCGTACTGTATAAAAACTGCATTAGTTTATTTTTATATTTTGAAGAAAAAAATATGAAAATGACCGAATGTAGAAAACACGCTCTAATGCAAAACACATACTACTATTTCAGTGTGATTATTTAAATGTCAAATGGAAATAAGAACGTGCACAGATTGACAGTGCAAATCGACTACTGCAATATTGAGACCAATCTTCTACGAGATTCAAAAGACAAACTTTTGAGGTATCACCGCATGATGCACTCTACCCAGAGGGCTACGCTGTAATGTTTGTTAGGATGAACACCTTCATATTCATGTCGAAACGAGGACAGTCAGGACTTATAGCCCATCGTAGGACTTGGGAGGCAATAGGGGCCTACGACTACTGAAGCTGCTAGAATCTATACATATACAAAGGATGTTTCAACTGTAATTATGTGCTCAAGGCTAATACGGGTTTCCTCAAATAATTCTATAGTTTTGAACCACTTTCCACACTCAGATAACAAAAAAATTCAACTTTCAAAAGATGGAGTTCAGAATGAATGCTATCAGAACGAACAGATTGCTGCAGCTAAGAAAAGAGGAATGAATGGCTGATACAGACCTATCATTGTTGTCTTCATCAAAGGAAAAACTTTATTGCATTTGTTGATAGTGAACCTAAGAGTTTACTTTCCTAGGATGGAGAACATATCAACAAGCCAATTCACCCTATCGGAATGGAGCCGCGTATAAAGAACAAGGTATTCGATTTAAGTAATAGTAGGTAAATGAAATGCAAATATAAAAGACACCTATGTATCCTTCAATTATCCATAACTATATTTTCCAATTTTATTGACGTTGTCATCAGTTTAATTACTACCTATAAATGTTTAGTAAATGAAAATTTCATTTAGTTTAAAGGAGAAAATCAATACAAGTTTAACCTTTTCAATACCAACTCGAGATGATTAATATAAATGGAAATTAATTATTAACTTTTCCAAAACAGAGGTGCGAGGATTCAACATTTTCAAATTAAATGTATCAGTAACTAATAAATAAATATACCTTAAACTGTCTGTACTCAAGAATTTTCTTGAAGGAATGCTTGATGTAACTGATAAAATAATTTTCTGTAACTTTGTAATGCTTTCTTCTTTTTTTAGTTGCAATTTTCAATTCATTGACACTCTCAGTGAATGATTTCAGCGCCATTTTTGCCATATTGTATTTCTCATTAAGTTGTCTGTACTGTTCTAATACTTGGTCTGCACTTTCTGAAGATGTCTGAATTTGTCTTATTGCTCTTTCTATGCTATTCAGCTTTTCCATTATATCAGGTACTTTTCTGAAAATTTGAATACTTATAAGTACATAAGTGAATTATGATATTCTATAAAAACAAATATGAGCATTTCATAGTATTAAAATTGTTGCATAATTTTTCTTTTGAAGAATCTTTATATTGAAAATAACAAAAACCTATGAAAAAATTTTAATAAATTGAAGAATATACACAAGTTGGCATAATATATATGCCTAATATTTAAAGTTTATCTTAATAAATTTGATTTGGATGAATAATTTTAAAAATGCATTAATTTGTGAACAGAAATTGATAAGCAAGACATGTACCGTATTTCTTCGGGTCTTGAGCCTATGTTTTCTGCTTTTTCGGTGTGACTCTTTAACTTAGTTTGCTTTGTAACAAGTATAGTTCTATGTTCTTTTAAGCGTGCTTCGTAATCAGTAATTTTTCTACTATCAAATTCATCACTTGTAGATATTTCTTTGATCTGAATATTCTTACCCCTGATTTGTTCCTACAAAATATAAGTTTATGTATCAATGCCAAAAACATGCTTTGCAAATAATGGATTACCTGCAGGGATGGAAGTCTTTCTTCTAAATTTCTTGTTGCCCTTTTTAGTTCATTAATTCGAATTTCTGTTTCTTTGATTGGTACTTTTAATTCCTTCAATTCATCATTCAATCTTTCTAAATGTGCTGTTTTCTCATTCAAAACATTTCTCACTTCAGTCAGTTCATTTTCCTGTAAGTGATAAAAAAATATAAGAATTAGAGCAACGTAATCTCAGTATTAAGAATTAAATATAAACTGATATGTTTTAAATTTATCAATGAAGACTACAAAAATGCTGTAGTTTTATTGGTTCTAAATGGGTGAGCAGGAGAGCTTCTTCACAGGTTGTATTTTTCTATCATTCTTGTTTTTTTTATTAAAAATTATTAACCCTCTTGTCAACAAAACCACAAGAAACATGAAATCTCTATATTAAAATGTTGGAGGTTAAGGAAAAGAGTTGAAACATGAAAATGATTTTGTCTCAACTTAATTCTACTCAATCCTCATACAAAATTTCAATCATCAAATCCAATCTGCAGAACCCGTGGAAATGCCCAGAATCAAAAAAATCAAGAAAAAAGAAATCTCTGCCTACCAAGGGAGCTGTTAGGGCAAGTTTATATCGCCAAAAGGCACTTTTTTAACATCAGCTTAATCCACGTACATATTTTCAACCCTCTATCTAACTCAATTTAGAAAGGGGATGAGCATGCAAAAATTCTTCAAAACCAGTTTTTCAGCTCCGTACATTCTTTAAAAAGACTAGAAGGCTGAATTGTGGATATGTAGTTTATAATTAATGTCCATATCTTTTGCCACCGGTAAAATTTATTCTGCCTCAAAAACAACATCAGTTATCAAATTTCAGCTCATTTAGTGGGGGCAGCTGGAGATGCCAATATAAGTGGCATGTCTTTTAAGATAGTGGAAATTTACATTTAATGAAGGCTCTTTATGATAGCGAAAACTGGCCTAGTGGTGTGGCTGTTCATCACTTCAGATTTTTTCGAGACTTAAGAATTTCAAATATTATATTACATTTCATGTAAATATTCAATCACTGGGAAATAAGATAGACGCATTTAATCAATTTTTGAATGACCAATGGCTGACCAATGACTTCCTTAATAGAGTAAATGTTCTGGCAAGTGCATATTCTAGACAATCTTACCGACATGGTGGCGCTACTGTGGACATGAAGAATGGGGGTACATTTCAAGGAAATACCTAAAATAAGGACTCTATCGGTTGAAAAATAGATTGAAGTCACCGCTATTAGAATACCAAAACAAAATCTCATTGTCGTGGTGCTTTATCGTCCTCCTTGCGAGAACTTTTCATCCCTCTTGACAGTTGTTGGAAAGGCTCTAGACACATGTTTTGAGAACCACTGCAATGATCTTATTTTATTCGCTGGTGACTTTAATGTGAATTTTACCAAGTACTCAAACGAAAGAGAGAAATTAGTGGAGGTTTTTCAAACTTATGACATGAAATATATCTTTGATAACCCATCTCGGATAGGATAGAAATACTCAAATTGTATAGATAACATATTTGCTAATTTCAACCATGAAGATTGTATAAAGATAACATTTGATCCACATATTTCTGATCATGGTGCTCAGGTGCACAGTACATGCACAATGCCTAAGGAAAAAATGTTCAGGACAATGAGAAAATTTGATGAAAAGCATATCCTTCCGTTCATAGATAAAACAGGAAAATTGGGCTGTCTTATACACACAAGACGCAGAGGAACAAAATAAAAAGTTTCATGAAAGACTCTCTGAAATGTTCAGTGCATCATTACGGGAAACCAAAGTTGAAATCGTTGAACGCAAAATTATCTTCAAAGAAAATAAGAGAATTAAAAAATAAGTTGGAAGCAGCAAAAACCATTTCTGCAGTTAAGAAGAACCAGAATAGCAGGGAATTGTGTGAAAAGGTCGAAGGGCTATTGAAGGATGCAATTGAAGATTCCGTCAGGACAAAAAAAAAGCTAAAATCAACAAAGCTGACAATAAAATACAGGAAATGCGGAAGCTGATACAAAAGGAATTTCTATTGGCCTATTTCTAGAAAAACTACTATGATATAAGAGGCACTTGAACTGTTCAAATCTTACGTGTCCGACAGACACCAGGCTGTGAGATGGAATGGGTAGGTTTCTGATCTGCAAGAGGTGTGATGTGGTGTGGCTGAGGGCTCAGTTATTGGCCCAGTCTTATTTATCCTCTTCATTAATGATATTTTCGACAACATGCCAGCCGACAAAATATGTGCATATGCGGACGATACTTCCATTCTTAACAGATCAACATCCATATCTAGTTTACACGAGAAGACAAAAATTAGCGAAGCTGGTTTTCGGCCAACCGAACATGAATGCCCAAAGAATAGTTTTCACTAGCAAGAGGAATGTGAACACGTCCATAACATATTTAGGGGTGAATTTCAAATCAATTCTTATCTGGAAAGGGCACATAAATAACTTATGTAGAAAGTTGTCCACTTCTGTATTCTTGGTCAGGAGGATAAGAAAACTTTCCAATATCAATATTGCTAGGTTAGCATACTTCTCATCATTCCATGGTTTAGCAGTGTATGGAATTATGTTGTGGGGCCATAGTCCTGACGCGGAAAAAGTTCTTCTGCTGCAAAAGAAAACTTTACGGGCCATATTCCAGCTGAAAAGTACACATAGCTGCAGAGATGTCTTTAGAAATGACAGGATACTAACAATGACAGCAATATTCATTCTAACATGTGTTACTTACGTTCATGAAAATCAGAACAAATTCCTTAAGAACTGCACCTTTCATGAGCATAACACACATGAAAAAAATTTATTCGTACTTCCTTCAGCTAGAATAAAGAAAACTCAGCAGGGACCAAATCACACCTATCTGAAGCTATACAACAGACTTCCAGACGAAATAAAACAATTGAAGCAAATACCTTTCAGGAGAAGATTGAGGAACCT
Organism: Cynegetis impunctata; assembly: GCA_030704885.1. NCBI lineage: Eukaryota > Metazoa > Arthropoda > Insecta > Coleoptera > Coccinellidae > Cynegetis > Cynegetis impunctata. Next base: position 47,328 of record JARQZK010003065.1, on the reverse strand, counting down.
GCTTTTAGAGAGAACTAACTACAAGTTGAATGAATTTTTAGAAAGTTGATTTTATTTTTACTTGAACTAATATTTCAAATTGTTTTCTTATATATGTATATATATATATATATATATATATATATATATATATAAATATATTTATTCGAATTTTTGTTGCCTGTGAACTATTTCTAATCTCTTTGTAGTAATAAGATACTCATGTAATATTCATATATTAATTCACACATTCAGTGGAGGTTATTATACAGGAAGTATTGCGACAGTTTCACAGGTCATCGCATTATTTCTAGTCCAGTGAACTCGAATTGTTAGTGTTCCATATATTCGTTATATATTATACATAAAAGTGCTGACTCGGCTGAGACGAACTTACGTTCAGCATTGTCGTGGATCATATAGAGAGTTCTACGAGAGTCTTTAAGCCATGATGAGTATGAACCTCCTAATAAAGAAGCTTTAAGAGTAAAACCTTTGTTTTATTAAGAGAACCTAGGACCATCCTCACATCTTGATTATATATATATATATATATATATATATATATATATATATATATATATATATATATATATATATATATATATATATATATATATATATATATATATATATATATATATATATATATATATATATATATATATATATATATATATATATATATATATATATATATATAATAAATAAATAATTATTATTATTAATGTAAAATTTCGTACAGTGACATAGTCTATTGTTTTCGAGGAAAATATGCTATAGAAGCAATAAAATATTGAATGAAAAATTGACAGTATCTGTAACTATTATGAATGTATATTGAAATTTTAAGATTTTTTCTACCTAACCACAAATTTTAATTAGAAAGCCTCAGTTTTGAATACCAACCAGCACATCAACATTTGCTGCCTCAGGTTCAGGTGCTGACCTAAGTTCATCCAATTGCCCTCTTAACTCGTTACGATTACTGATAAGTCGGCGGATTTTTGTCTCCACTTCACTTTGCTTGTTAACTTGAATATTTATATCATTCTTTAATTGTTTGTACTGGTTCATAATGGCCTGTTTCTGTCGGTTTAGGTCTTCTATTGTCTGTTCCAACTGCCTGAAAATTCGTGGTATTTACTCAAAAATATTTTTCTCCCAAGTTTTAAAACATTATTTTTATGTTCTATTTCTTTATATTCAACAATATTCTTTGTCTCTGTCTTATGTCAGTTATTCGAAATATTTATAATAACACCTTTTCTAAAGTTTCATAACCAATTTGAAAATTGCTACCTACCTTAAGTGTTCACTGGTATCAGTTTGTAGATACTGTGCTTGGTGATAATCTGAGCAATAGGTTTTATAGTTAGGATCAGGAAAATACTTATCACCCTTAACAGTCACGCCTTGAGTACAATTTCTAGGGACATTGGCTCTATTTGAAAGTAGGTTCATGGCACGATCATCACTAGGTATGAGTAGAATACCTTAAATAAAACAATATATATATATATATATATATATATATATATATATATATATATATATATATACATACCACGAAATAAATGAATACTTACCTTCAATGCTAATTTGATCAATAATGCAGTTAGCTACAACTGGGTCTTCAATTTCTAATATGTCAAACAAACCAATGCAATCGGAAGGAGCATGAACTTTATTATTCGATACGTCATGAACCTAAAGGAATATTGCAATTGGAAAATAAGTATATTTTGAATCTTTTAGATTACCTTATCATAGAATTTTGAAGTTATTACAGTAGGAATTCGATCTGATGAGACATCACTGAAAATCTTAAGTAATAATTGATTGTCTTGTTTATTATCAACAATAAATGAATTGAGAAGACTAGCTCCAATATAACCTTCTGCTGCAACAGCCCATTTCTTATCCTTCAGTTTTATATAACTCCCTAAAAAAAGGTTATTCCAGAAAAATATATTATCAAATATTGGTACTAATAATAATGACTCAGAAACAATGCATCATACCCTCCTTTTTGATATTTATATTATAATATTAATATACAGTGGTATAAACTTGTTCGACCATATTATATTAATTACTGAGTCAATCTTATTTGATCAAATAGGTATTTTCGATAGTTATCAACGGATAGACATTTTATGAGTTATTCAGTTATAATATCACAAGAGCATCAAAAATAATAGAGTCACGAGACTAGAGAGAGAAACATCCACGAGAGCGCAGCTCGAATGTTTTAAGAAAATACGTCGAGTGACGAGGTCAGTATATCGATTACTTTCGATTGCTCGAGTGGTATTCGTTACGATTATATAACGAATAAAAAATATTAATTTATTTTGATAAACGTCCAAACATCGTCAATATGAAAATATTCACCTTTTGACACGAGGCGAAATACCAAAACGATTATATCACGTCGTCAAGGGTATATTCACTTATCAATACGCAGTTGTTACGCAAAATTCACGGATTCTATTGGCTTATTCATATATGAATTATATAATCAGTAGTAATACTATAAGTACTTCTTTGACAGAATAATCCTCCCGCTTCGGGGTCGGATTATTCCAGGCCCGGATACTCCCGTGTTTCATTTTCCGTTCGTCGCCCGCATGACGTCACTCACGACCTTATTTGTATTGCTGAGATAGCAGTTTTGTATGTTTTTATCTATTTACGCGTCTATTTAATTAGTTACAAAAAAACTGTAGAGACAAAGTATGTTCTAAATGATCTGTCCTATTCCCTAAAGACATAAAAGTTTTGAAATTTGTGATACTTATCACTCAAAACTCTTATTTTTTACTGTGAAATTTCTCTTCGAAGTATTAAAACGCGATTTTCATTAAAACGGTGCAAGATAGAGTAAACTAGGAAAGGAACTAATTTGTAGAGCACAAACGTATTCTACATTTTATTAATATTTAATAATTAACAGCTTACTTATTCTTTTTCTTATTTTTTTGGGAATTAAACCACAATATGTTTTTGTATTTTTTATTTCAACGTTTCGGTAGCTCTCTAGTTACCGTTGTGAAGATGAATTAAATTTTTAAACAATTTTTGGTCCCTATCAGACACAACGAAAAAGTTTGACAGACCAAACTGCCCGTAAAAAGAGCCCATGGCAAGACCAAAATTCTGTTCATAAAAATCGTTATTGAATTGAAAATATGTTTTTGTTATTTATAAGTAATGGGAACTTACAGAAGATATTAACAACTTAGATTATACATATCCAAGTGGCAACTGTCAAATCTCTGTTTTATTAGGATAAAGTCTCCTATATTTCAATTAAGTTAAAGTTTTCTTCCACTTCCTTTTACGGGCAGTTTGGTCTGTCAAACTTTCTCGTTGTGTCTGATAGGGACCAAAAATTGTTTCAAAATTTAATTCATCTTCACAGCGGTAACTAGAACGCTACAGAAACGTTGAAATAAAAAATACAAAAACATATTGTGGTTTAATTCCCAAAAAAATAAGAAAAAGAATAAGTAAGTTGTTAATTATTAAATATTAATAAAATGTAGAATACGTGATATGTAGGAAATGAAATGTTATCTTGAAATCCGGTATTTCGAAACTATTTAAATGGAAAAATATGCCTGTGTAAAAACCATAAATAAAAGTCCACTTTTTATAAAATGTTTTCGCGTTTTTATTTAATCTCGCATTCCCCTCCTAGACTAGTGTTGTAGTAAATTTTATGCTCTACAAATTAGTTCCTTTTCCAGTTTACTCTATCTTGCACCGTTTTTATGAATATCGCGTTTTAATACTTCGAAGAGAAATTTCACAGTAAAAAATAAGAGTTTTGAGAGATAATTATCACAAATTTCAAAACTTTTATGTCTTTAGGGGATAGGACAGATCATTTAGAACATACTTTGTCTCTACAGTTTTTTTTGTAACTAATTAAATAAACGCGTAAATAGAGAAAAACATACCAAACTGTTATCTCAGCAATACAAATAAGGTTTTGAGTGACGTCACGCGTCTTATAAACGACCGCCCACTCATGCGCAATATCCTATCTTCTGTGGGTATATCGTGGATTATTCAGTCAAAATGCCACGATTTGTAATTATGCAGGAAGTTTGAGATGTATAACCGTATTTATTTTGAAGTACGCATTGTATTTGATACGATAATTTATTGAGTAAATTAAGTAAAAATCTCCGAATCGACCCATTTTTGAACATTTATTGATAAACGTCAAAATTTAACGGTCTTGTTAGATTTAGATTGGTAGAGCTACTCTATGTATAATCAGGTATTATCAGTTATAATATCACAAGAGCATCGAAAATAATCGATTATACTTCCGAGCCACGAGACGTAATTTGCAAAACACCACGAGAGCGCAGCTCGAGTGGTGTTTTAAGAAAATACGTCGAGTGACGAGGTCAGTATAATCGATTATTTTCGATTGCTCGAGTGGTATTCGTTACGATTATATAACGAATAAAAATTATTAATTTTTATCGACAAACGTCAAAACATCGTCAATATGAAAACATTCACATTTTGACACGAGGCGAAACACCAAAACGATTATATCACGTCGTCAAGGGTATATTCACTTATCAATACGCGGTAGTTATGCAAAATTCACGGATTCTATTGGCTTATTCGTAAATGAGTTATATAATCAAAATTATACAAGGTAACTTAACTCAATTGATCGTTCTGATTGGTTGAAAATTATACGAAAAAAATAATCAATATTATATCAATATGTGCACATTCATTTCGGGATGTAAGATATTTCTCGGGAATGAACCAGTGAAGCTATTAGCTTTGTTCGCGATAAGGATTCGGAACTGATTGCATGCGCAGTTTAAATAGAGGCGTCCGCGGATCGCAAAATTCTGAATTTTCAATTCCAGTTCTGCGTTCGTGGTTAACCTCGAACTGCTTCCGAATCGATTCAGAATTGGCTATAACGGTCCTTAGAATTGAACTAGGATTTTTAGTTCGAGACTTTTAACTAAACAACCGTTCTGCGCGAGTCACGTAATCAAACAATCGTGAGTGCGCAAGTCACTTGACATCTCGCTAAACTAGTTCCTGGATAAAAATAATTCGGAACCGGTTCAGAACCGAGCATGCGTACTATGTCAATCCCAAATTAGTTCTGAACCAGTACGGAATCGGTTCTAACTATGGTTTTGACCAAAACCAGAATAGCTTTCAAAAAATATAAGTTTGAAACAGGTGATTGCCTGGAATATGTAATGAAGGAAGTAGATGAGGGTAACTATATTATATAAGTATTGATCGATTTGTGGAAGGCTTTTGATTCAGTGGACAATTAGCATGCTAAAAAAGCTGGGGACTATGGGTATTAGAGATATATGCTTAAATAAGCTGCAGACATATCTTACAAAAAGGAAACATTTTATAGTGATATATAATAAAAACGTTATATAAAAGAAGTCAACATTGAAGTGCTTCAAGGGTCAGTTTGGGACCCATTTTAAAAATTGCATCCAGGTACTATAGGTTTGCAAATGACAGCTTGTTAGTTATTATGCTCAAAATCTAAAATATCTCTAGACTGTGATAAACTCTCATTTGGATGACTCTGTGCAAATAAGCTAAGTGTAACGTGAAGAGACAGTCTATATGAAAATTAAACATAAGAATGAACCATGCTGTGATAAATAAGTTTAGTTGTATAGAACAAGTATATTCATATAAACATTTGTGTTTCAACATAACAGATGATTTGGGCAGGAAAGCATATATCGATAATGTTATGAATAAACTATCCTGTGAACGATACAGGTGAATAAGTTTATAATTATTTTATGTAACCGTACCTATGGTATCTATTGCCTGCCATATTGAGGAAATGCTCTAAATTACCAATTTGAAAAACTAAGAATTCGAAACGAAGCTATAAAAATTGTATTTTCTTTGAATTATTTTACTCCTACTAAAACTGTATGACGCAATTGATATAATTGAAATAAAAAAATTGAAGAAACTTGAACAAACAAAATGTATTCACTCTGTAAAATATAAATTAATTAAATCTCACTGTAAAGTACAGCCAAATTATACAAACCATAACTATCAAACGAGGAATAGCGAATTTCTCAGTAATTAATATGGTAGAACAAGTGTATAGCAGACATCACCCATTTATGGGGATAAAAACTATAAATTCACTTCCACACTCTGTCACTACCTTTAGGTTTTATGCATCGTAATCTGCAAAGGTATCTAGAGGCTGCTCAATAATTTTGCTGTTATATTTTAGTTTTATTTTTTGTTCTACTGTAGATCCTAAACAGACTCAAAGGTTCAATTTTAATATACAATTCGTACATTTGGTAGTGTATTGAAGTTAAAAATAAAGATTTATATATATATATATATATATATATATATATATATATATATATATATATATATATATATATATATATAAACTGGAATTAAAAATTCAGAATTTTGCGATCCGCGAAAGCCGCAATTTAAACTGCGCATGCGATCAGTTCCGAATCCTTACCGCGAACAAAGCTAATAGCTTTTGTTTGAACACTGTAATCTACTTCAGCTATGAGAAGGAATTTTCTGGCATGATTTTTAATCTCTGAACTCATAAAACGTCTATCCGTTGATAACTATAGAAAATACTTATTTGATCAGATAAAAGTTGAAAAAGTAAGATTATTCAAGAAATATTTAATAATTTATATGTAGACTGAGTGCAAAAACTAGTTGTCATACCTAACGGACCTCTTGGTATTTGGTGAAATTTTTTTTCATATTGATTTATCAATTGTTTTACTTTTGGGATATGGCGACCGTAAAGCAGAAGAGTATTTCCACTTTCATTTTTAAGAGAGCTGTAACGATCTTGATTTTGGCCTAAAAATTAAATCCATCAATATTTAGATAGAAATATATATATATATATATATATATATATATATATATATATATATATATATATATATATATATATATCAAGAATCTCACCTATCTTTTGGTCAATTTCACGAATCTCCTGCTTAAAATTTTTGTCATCTTCCTGCTTTCTTGAGATATCAGATTTCAATTGGAATACCTCATTTCTAGAAGTTTTCAAAATATCATCGGTAGCTTTAATTTTCTGTTCTAAGTCTCCTATGAGTTGTGCTCTTTCAGCTTTTTCTTCATGAACTTTATTCTTACTACAGAAATATAACTTAAAATAAAAGCAATGCAGTATGATTCTATACCCACTTTTCATTAGCATTTGCAATTTCCTGCTCCAATACTTGAATATCCTGATTTTTGGATTTAATGCTGCTTTGTAATGAATGTTTTTGTCTCTCCTTTTCGTGATAAAGACTTGTTAATTTCTCCAAAGTTTTCTTCGCATCCGCGTATGGCCGCGACTGCACTTCAATTGTATTTTTCAGCTCTGCTATTTGCTGACCAACCTCTCTGAAATAAAATTTGAAAAATCTCGTATTTTGAATACTCGATCCAAAATAAATATTCCAAGGCAAAAAGATGTAATTATATGATATAAAATTCCATCAAATCCAGAAATATAAATAAGAGTAAATGATATTTTTCATTTAAAATGCAGTCCTTAAGTTAAAACATATATGCTTTCCAATTGCTTCAGCTGCATGGAACACATCATTCTGGTCTTCTTCAGTTTGATGAACCGCTAAATAATGACCATGATTGTAAGGATCTTTAGTTCAATGACGTTCAGTACTTCCTCAAGGGTGATTACGATGTTCTTAATAGTTTTTGTCCTATTGTGACTGGTCATTTGGTGATGGTGATCTACAGTCGTTTTATAGAAATGTTTATTAAGGCTTGCATTGTTTTATTCCTCAAAGGATTTATAAATTGAGCAATTATCCGTCTTCGTTTAATAAGTAAAAAGGGCAAATCAAGATATAGAGAATATCTCAAGTACGTGGTTAGAGAATAACAATACTAAATAAATGGTCATAAAGATTATGTTTTGTGCAATAAATGACGAATAGAGCCCACAATATAGGCACTAACTGTACCTACTCGATATGAAGTCATGTTCCGACGAAGTTGAAAGTAGGACTTCATGAGAGTGCTTAATATTAATTCAAAAGAAGACTTAGAAAAAGTATTGAGCTTAAATAAAATATTAACGGGAATTTTGCAGATCCTAGCTATATTATGTGGTGTGGAGTAGATGTTTGGTTTATGAGGAGTAGGGGAACCGGTCTGGTTAGCACGCAAGGTCGCAAGCACTACTTTGCCGTCAGTACAGCCATGACCGAGCAGGAAGTACCGTCATAGAGATATTACAGATAGAGGCGACAAGCCATAGGCCGCTCTGTAAGTGGCAACGTCAGTCTCGAAACTCAGTGGGAGCGAAAGAGAGATACGATCGCAGGGTTTTTCTGTCCTTATCAGATGTAAACATAGACAGGCGTAACTGTCAGAGTCTAGCCTAACCTTCAGATTCTCTCTCTCCCTCACCCGAGCTAACAAGTTTCAGGCTGGCTTGTCGCCTCTATCTGTAATAGCTCTATGAGTGCCGTCGTCTGTTGCGCAACGGATTATCATAAACTTTTTAACAAATGAAGGCGTTAAAATGTCTGAAATTTCAACTCGTTAGCGGGCACAGTTTGGAAACAGTACAGTTTCAGAATCATGCATTTACGTGGGCCCGAGAATTCAAGGAGAAATCCTGAACGACGCCCGAGGACAAGCCTTACAGAAGACAATATTCGTGCCGTTCAAGAGCCAATTGAACGTGATCGTCGGTTTACCGTGGAAGAAATCTTATCAGAAGTGATATCCGTAATCACAGATCAACTCGGTTACAAAATTTGTGCTCGATGGGTTCCGAGGCTGTTGTCTGAAAACCAAAAACACGCAGGATAATATATTGAAAAATTTTAAAATAATAAGTGTATAAGGTTAAACATAATAATAATAAGAACAAACAAAACCAAAAATGTAAATGGACAGAAACAGGAAATGGGACAAATAAATACAAGAATTGTACTACGCAACATACTCTGTGCTCCACGAAGCAACTGGATTCTGACCAGCAATGTTGAACTTCGGCAGAGAACAACATAATCAAGCTCGCGCGCATCTCCACTAACTCATTCGTAGAGGCATACGCACATAAGATGCGCCAACTGAAAGGCGTGAGGGAATTAGCCAGGATAAAAATAGAACATGCGTACGAAACACGGCGGCATTATTATAATTTGAGAAGAAGAGAGTGGTTCCAGAAACGTGGTGAACACATGATGAGACGAGAACTCCACCTATCCTCAACAACCGCAAACTCGATCGCCAGCAAACACCGTGAATAACCAGATGTCACCTGTTATGTTCAAAATCAAATTACCAAACGTGAGAAACGAAATCACGCACATCAAAAATCTGAAACCGGTCAATCCTACCACCTAGAATCCTTCAAGAGCGCATGCAGAGAACGAATAAGTCAGTTCTATCGAAAATGCAAAACGAAGAAGTCCTCGAAATCCGATCACGATGAGCACACCTGAGAAAAATATAGGAGAATATCAGTATTCGGCTCCGAGGTAACACCTCCGAGAACCCCGGGAGAAGAAGCAGAAAGAATAATCAACAGATTCAAAATTCTATTCGGGACACCCGAACAGACCGAATCAGTCTACTTCACTCCGCCACCAGTCGTGTTCTAGTACCAAAACACATTCAATTAGAAATGTGCACCGCGACTCCGAAAAGTTTGGGAACCCCTGTAAATATAACTACTACAAAATATTCACTAACAGCCGCATGAGTGCTGTAGTCATCTGGTCTTGCCAGAGCCAATCACACAGCATTTCAACTCATAGACCCTACGCTGTCTTCAATCTACCCATAGCGCTGTTCACTAGTACTATATGTTACATTCTGGATTACCTGGCAGGTAGAATGTATCACCGAAATAATAAGGTTTTTTGAAAATATTTATTTTTAGTTACCAATATTACGTGCCATGGAGCCAATAAAATAGTTATTAATTTCATCAGGATCATCAAAACTTTCCGGTAATTGAGGATACGACTTTGTTATAAACCCCCAACTCCCTCGAAACTTTCCTTTTTTGCCTGGCATCACCACAGTTATTTTAAATATATGAGCGTTCAACCAAACTTACTTAAAGCATCAGTGAATCGATTTCTAGTTTGCTTATAGGCAATCCAATGAGATTTATCATTAGATCGCTTATAACGACTGAGGCGTACATTTCTAGATTTGTTTAGATCAAGCAGTTCATAATTAAACCTAATTGGAAACATTACACCTATCCACAACACTGGCCATAAAAAGGAAATGAAAAAATACAGAGGTGTTTCAATCCAGTCTGGCATTCCTAAATTGTTAGATCTTCATTGTGTAGGTTTCTGCCTTGGGAATGCTCTGTTCTTCTGGTATATTAACATAATGGTTTTCGTAAGGGTAGGTTTACAACTCATTTACTCCGATAAGCCAACGAAATTATTCGCGCTTTGTACCCGAGTTGTCAATTGGATGTACTCTATACTGACTTCGCCAAAGCCTTTGATTGATAGGGTGAATCACAACTTGCTGTTGATGAAGTCGGATGCAAATGGTAATTCTGGTTCTCTGCAGTCCTAGTTGATGTGCTTTTTATGTGTTTGTTCTCAGATAGACAGATATGAGAATTATTGTTCTAAAGTAATTGATGTTACATCAGGTGTTTCTCAGAGGTCTCATTTAGGTCATGAATTTTTGAAATTTGCTGACAATATGAAAATCTATTAAGTCATTCAAAACTCTCAAAATGCTCGTAACCTCAAAGAAGAAATTGATAGGTTTTTTGATCAGACCATTTAAAACTGTATGCTTTCAAATATTGATAAGTGATATTCTATCACTTTCAACAGATTAAAATCACTCAACGATCAGCGTTATCATTTTGGGGATGACTGTTTCACGAGTAAACACGATGCATGATCTTGGTATTCTGTTGAACCAAAAACTCAGACTCACGAGTTTTTCCTTGGCAACGTGAAGCTTTTATATTTTGCGCTGGTTCGGTTGGTTCATACTATTGGATTCCCTCTTAATGTTTTAATATTAGTGCTCTAGAGAGGGTTCAAATGAATATTGCGAGATATGGCTTTCAGGTCCAGAGTGTCGTTTTAAAGTGTGAAAGTACCTCGTTATCACAGAGGGGAGTGGCATATATATGACATATATTGCTTAAGATTCTGAATTGTATAATTGACTGTCCTATCCTAACTTTTTGAGTCTGATAAATTTCAGTAAGCAAAACAGAATTGCGTGAAATACTCCAGTTTTTTGTACAAGCATGTCTAGAATAATTTATTTTATGGATTATTTTCGTAACTGTAATATTTCCCTCGCCTACAACTGGTAAATGTATATTTTTAATGGTTCATTGGATTCTTTTAGGAACAGTATTTATACTCTGATGCCATAACTATTGCAGGCTGTTATTTCAGATCTCATTTGACCATTTTTGTATATTTGCATAATTTCTTTAGTCCTCATCCGTTGTCCATATCTACCTCAAATCGATATCTCTTACTGAAAAACTTGGGCTTTACAATCATCTGTTCTCAAGATAATCTAATTTACTCATAAAAATATAGACAGGATTTGAAACTGCAATAACACGAGATTTTAGAAATTAAGTTTTGATTACGATAGGTAACACTTAATTCGAATCAAATCTGCAAAATTTCTATTTTTAAATCGCTTGACTTCAGGCGATTCAATCGCCCAAAAACTAAGGACAGGTTAATCTACATTTCGATTATCAAAACAGAACATGATTGCTGGAAGTAAGCTGAGAAAATTGGTACAAAATATTATAATATATATAATTAACTTCTATAATGATATAAATAGGCCAAATATTCAAACGAGATGTTTGAATTTCAGAAGAATTGAGGAGTCAAACATACACAAATGAGGCTGTCCTAGGCTGGGAAGCTCAATCCTGGACTCGGGTGCAATGTGTTGATAACATTAAATCCTTGCTTTAAAACTTTATTACAGAAAGCTCAAGAAATAATCAAAGAAGCTGAAAATCTTTGATACACAAAGGAACAAGCAACATACTATGACAATGGTTAGAAAATTGGTTGAAGTCCTTCATGAAATGAACTAATATTAGCTCTCCATTCCGAGACTAGGGAATTAAAGTTGCAGGAGAAGCCCATATGAAGAGTTTAGGGTATGATAATAGGTGCTTCCCAAAGTGGAATCCTGTATCTCAGAGAATATGATCTATTTGGCATATAGAGAGAAAATTAATGGAATCATCTGGTCCTCCCTAAGAATATTGCTAAAATAAAATGACACTCTATATCGCGTGCAAGCTCTGAAGCTCAGCGACCCCTACCACCTTGTGGTAGATGGTCCAATCTTTAAGCTGAATCAATATTTCTAATAAGAGAATAGTTTCATATTTCACCAACTACTTTATTTTAGACCATAGTAACATATAGCTGAAATTTCATTTTGACATAAAAACCACATGCTTGTTTCAACAAAAACACAATGGTAGGTACTACATTATTGAATTCAATGTATTTTTCTGACCCAAAAATGAATATAATGTATTAGAAATACACAAATACTTGAAAAAGTAATTTTACATATACAATCACAGCAGGAAAAAGATTAAAATTTTAAAGTTATGTTTTCAACATCACATTGAATGTTTTTTCTATTGAACAAAATGCGACTATCTAATATCTTTGTTATTTCTGTCAGAGAAAAAAAAATATTACTTCTCGTTTCTGAAAAGATTACATTAAGTATATACCAAAATGAGGAAATCATACTGCTTCTTTTAAAATTGCCCAGTAAATTGTCTTGGTGAATTTGATATATGTACATACCTAATTGAATCTCGTAATATTTTTATTTCTTCTGCTCTTTTGACACTGTTTACTTTGAAAGTGTCACACTTCCTGGAAAGAGTATCAACTTCGTTCTTTTCTGCCTCAACTTCAAGTTCTGCATCTCTAACCTTCGACCAAAATAGTTCAGTCTGTAATGAAACCTCTTCTTCCCTCAAATTCCTAATAGATTTATGTTGGTCTATTTTATTTTTCAATTTTCTCAATTCTTCTTTCATAACTTGAATACCCTATAAAAACGATTATATACTAAAATGTCATTCATGCACATGAAGTTTCAAATGAACTTACATTTGTTTTATCTTCAAGAGAAGATATTGCATCTCTCATATTTGTTAATGTTCTACTATATTCAATATGTAATGTTTCCAATTTAGTAGCTTTCATGAATAATGAGAATTTTTGTTTTGGATCATTACTATTCAAAAAATTCCTTGAAGTATCTTGATTCAGAACACATATTGGATTATCAACCTGAATATTCAAACTCCTTGTAATATTCTGAATTTCTCTGGCTTGAGTTGAGATAATTTCGCCTACAAAAATATTCAATATATTTTAGGTTTTTTATAATTTATTCTTTATTTCTGGCGATTTATTAGTGTATATAGTGTGTGTGGGACAGAACTGTAGGTCATTTGTATTTACATTTTATATCTTAATAATGATAGATTGAAAGGATTCATGGATCTGGACCTTTATTTTGTCAATATCTGTCATGAAACCCGAAGTATATAATTTCAACCTGTCGACCTTTGTTTTTATGTTGACTTTATTTAATAAGAGTACCAAACATGAGAAAAAATTATATTACGTTCTTACTACATTTTGCGCACAAAAATATTTTACTATTCATTGAAGAAAAGAGTTTATTAAACTTTTTGCATCACACTATGGTAATTAAATGGAAATTAAACATGTTTACCAATAACGTTATCAAAATGCAAAAACTAAGTTACATTTCAAGTTTTCACAATACTATGATGTATGATCAATATATTTTACTTCTATTATTAGCACATTTTTATTTTCAATAATCAAATATATTTATTTTCATACATGCTTCATTACATATAAGGACATTTTGCTTTCTTTGTATTATAACATGTTAGTATTGTATTAATTGAAAAACAACTATATAGTTGTTCATTACATTTTAGATTTAATTATTTCATTCATCAAAGTTTTTTTATTTAGAATTTTATGTTTATATACATAGAGGTTAATAATTTCAAGAAGCATGACATATTGTCCTAATCAATTAACATTTTTTCTGTGGAGTGTTTAAAATATTTCGATATAAAATATTGATATTTTAATTTTAGATAAAATTTGGTTTTAAAGAGTACTTATGCCAAACAATCTCTGTCAAAATACTTCAGTTATTTTTATATTTTAAATTTTATGATTATGACAAATGTAGGGTTTTAATTCCAATCTTGATATACTTAGTCTCAATATTTTACTACAAACAACCCATGAAAAAATATTAACTAAGAGCAATATGTTTATATAAATAAGCATCTTGTTTCAGCTTTAATTTTTCCAATAACACATAATAGTATTACAATCCTTATGAGATAACAATGAGGTATATATAGAAAAAATTATTACCTGTATGACCTTTAATCTTATATGAACTACTTCCAGAAGCTGTGAAATGTCTGATCACAGTTATTGAAGATCCATATATATTAGACTTGTAAGCCATTAGTCCACCATTATGTAAAACAATTTCAACAGTTGCTGAAGCACTACCAGCCTTCACAAACCCTTAAATATTTAAATGAAATTTCTGAACCAAAACAATGAATCCTCCTAAGTAACACATTATATCAAGTAATAGAAAAATCCAAAATACCTTTGATACTTGTCCCACGATTCGTTAAGTTGGCTTTTCCTCCCAAACCAACAACTAGAGCAGTTAATACAGCACTTTTTCCACTTCCATTTTGTCCTATCAGAACAGACGTATTGCTTGTGAATTTTACTTCTAGGAGAGAATGACACATGAAATTCTTTAAAATCATCAATTTAATGACACCAGCCCTTCTCTGAAATGTGAAAAAAAATATTACTATTATTCTTTATTAAAATTAATTTCTCCTGCCTCTTGCTCATTGTCTTCATCTTCAGTTCTTTGCCGTTTTGAAGCAATATCCAAAGTGCTTTGTTTCAACCTCTTCCTACTAGGAGTACTAGAAGTGGAAGTCTAAAAGTAAATACGTATAGAAAAGAATGTTTAAATAATTTGGTTATTAACTGATTCAGTTCAATACCTATCATAAAGCAGATAGTGAAAGGAAACCCAAAATAAATAGCTTACCTTCATTTCCGTTGTAGAAAACACTGAATTTTACATGTAATCTTTACTGACAAACATTTTATTCCACTCTAGAGCTCATCTGAAAATGTATGATATTCAAATACAGTAATTGAATAAGGTCTACGAAGTACAAATTTTATTTGCTTACCTACTATTTTTTCGACAATGTACCTAACATTTCATAATATTGTATTGGCGCGAAGTCTAATAGAAATTTGGAAAAACATTTTTTATTCTATGATCAATACGGACGAGGCTCGTTCAAATATCCGAACGAACCATAGAAATCTTAATATATATCGAGTAAAAATATATAGTATATATCTATGGAACGAACTCTAGGGGCAGTGCATAATGTTTCCAGTCGTTCTCACGTTCCAACCACAGAATTTCCCCCTAATTTTTCTCACAGAATGTACAGTTTTATTAAAAAAACGTCGTTTAGAAAAACTTAGTTTAATTTTAAGCTACCTTTTTTTCACGTCCGTTCCACCAAGGAATTATAACCGACTCACTGCTAATCTCCGTTTTTGTAGTATTTTGGTTGCACGGGACTCTGTGTCTTATGGAATTCTATAAATCGCCTGTTCCTTCTTTTTACTTCATGTTCAGAATTTGTTTTTATAGTTTTCTAACCTAGTTTTACTGTTATTTGTGGTGAGTGTGTCTGTGTATTTTTTTACCAATAAAATGGAAGATGATAAAGGAAAAAAGGATTACATCGTAAAACTTGATTTCTTCCTCCTGCGGCAATTGCATTCGGCAATATTGAGGATATAAATTAGCAATTGAGTTTTATATTTTCCAAGTAGAGCGAGAAAGCGTGGATGTATCAACTCCAACACTGTGCAATTCTTCTCCATGATGAATACAATTTTGATATTATAATTAGCTGATCCGTGAGAGACAAGCTGTCATTCCTATAAAAGTTAGATAGGCTTAATCGGCACTGTACCCGTGATACCTTAAGCGCTCTGTAAACGATCAAACTTGTTTGTCAAATTTTAGGTGTTTGTCAAATTATTTGAAAGTCTATGGCTTTGTTTGATGCGTTTGTCAAACAATTCACGTGTTTGAAGTGTTTGATTGACGGCATTTTTGACAACTAAATTCATAACCGTACTGCTCAATTTTCATGGAACGCGTCACGTCACGTCAACGAGAAAACCGTAACTAAGGAAGAATTTGACAAATTTGTTTGATCTTTGGTTTGATCGTTTATGCCATTGCTTGAAGAAAAAGTTTGTCAAACAAATTTGATCGTTTACAGGGCGCTTTAGATAAATAAAGATTTTTAATTTCTGTGTAAATTAAAATTATCAATAGAGTAAAATTGCACTGTACCTATCCGTGATACCTTAAATAAAAAAATATTTTTATTTTTTGTGTGTATTAAAATTATCAATAGAGTTAAATTGCTTTGATGAGTTGCATTCGTGTATTGTCCATAAACTGTAATTCCACGCATTCGTTTCTGCAGGCCGAAATTTTTACCATCTATAGAGATTTTGGATTGATTGGGCCGATACTTGGTGTAAATTGATAAACATATTAAAACAATGGTTAAAAATAACAATTTACACATTTATTATAAGAAATAACGCATGACGCACGTTTCGGTGGAACTTCACCTTTTTTTTGCCATTAGCATCTGAAGAAGGTGAAGTTCCACCGAAACGTGCGTCATGCGTTATTTTTTATAGTAAATGTGTAAATTGTTATTTTTAACCATTGTTTTAATATATCTATAGAGATCACTAATGTTGTTTGAACAAATGAATCCTTGACAATAATACAATATAATCGGATACCAACTATTTTATATAGTTCTAGCACTGCAAGGAGACATTTTTGAGATAAATATGTTTCTGGTTACTGGTAGGTAGGCGCACTGGGAGAGGTATTGGGTTAATTTTTTGGTAACAAAAACTTACAAGTTTACATTTTCATATTCCAGTTCACCTTCGATTTTCCTTAAGATTAAAAGGGTTGTAGGCTTGTATAACATAAATGTTTAAAAAAAAAATTCATCCATATTATACTAGTGTTTTTGATCAACAGATCACCGCATTGTATGCCACACCTGCGTTGAGCAAGAGGGTATGCACGCCATCGCATTCCGAAGCGTCTCAGTTCAGCCCTCCCCTCTAGCAGTGGAACACTGACGGCCGATGCACTCGTGACTCGCCGCACCAGAGATCCGACAGCGCAGCTTGTCCGTCGATCAGTTAAAATGTCGCGTGCGTCGAGGCAACGCATTAATGTAATAAAATATATATCCGTTGCGTTGTGTCGATTTGCGTCAACGCTGCGACATTTCACATATATATTTCATGGCATGCCCCATTAATGCGTTGCGTCGTTGCTCGAGACGTTTTAACATATCGACGAACAGGAGACGAAGCGGGAGGGAGGGTGATGCGCTGCGTTGCCGGAGCTCCGGTGCGACTACGGACAGTGTTCCATTCCTAGAGGGGATAACTAATAACTCTCTATATTCATTCATAAAAAATTGACCATCACTATTTCTTAATGCAATCAAGGGAGATATCCAGAATCTTACTATTCTACGTTTGTTTAGGCGGTGGCGCAATAAAAGCAATAAAAGAACACGTTTGTAGCGATCCATTGCAAAGGCTAAATCGACACACTGCGCTGCGATAGCAATGGCATGCGTACCCTCTTGCCTTGCGACTTCGTGCGTCGACGCATCGTAGGTGTGGCATACAATGCATTGGTCCGTTGCGACGACGCAACGGACGGGAGCCGCTGGAGATGTCAATATGTAATGGGAATATAATATATATATATATATATATATTATATATATATATATATATATATATATATATATATATATATAATAATATATATATAAATATATATATATATATATATATATATATATATATATATATATATATAAATTTATATATTATTATTACATTCAAATGAGGATTGAGGTTCAAAAAACCTATGAATATAGAAGAAAACAAAAAATAAAAAGAATCTTAATCTAAATCACTATAGTCCGCAGAGCATAAACTCGTCCAACTTGTTCTTGAAAATATTTATTGAGTTTGACTCCACTACTTCGGACGGCAGACTGTTCCATACTAGAAACACTATTGAAAAGAACACTCTGGCGTACATTTGTTGAAAAAGGCTCCTTCTTTAAGTCTTATGTGTCCACGCAGTCTGTTTTCATGGAGCAATAAAAGCAGGTGTTTCAAATTTCCATAATTGTTCTTCAATATGCGGTATGTGAAAATCAATTCCCCCCACATTTTGCGTTGTTCGAAAGTTGTTAGGTTGGCACTCGACAGTCTTTCTCTGTAAGTCGGCCGTATACGCCCAAACGACATTCTAATAGCACTGCGCTGAACGTTTTCAACAAGATTCTTGTCGCGCACCAACTCTGGATACCATACAGATCCGCAATACTCCAAAACCGGACGCACGTAACACTTAAACAGAGCTATCCAACTCTCGAAGGGTAGTCTTGCAAACGTCCTCCTCAAAATGTATATCTTGCTGTTTCACTTTTTAACAATGTTTGTGATATGCGCTGACCAACTCAAATTCTCAGTAACCGTGACACCAAGGTCTTCATGTGATTCGACGTCTTCTATCAATTGACCGTCTATCATGTATCGGTGACGAGGGTTATTGGAGCCCATGTGGAGAACCACACACTTTTTTATATTGAGAGGTAATCCCAAGGTAGCAGACCATCTGAAGGTTGAGTTAAGGTCATCTTGGATGTTGTAATGGTCTAAGATTGCGTCGCCAAATATTTTTGTGTCATCAGCATATAAAGCATGTTGTGATTTAATGGACTGGGGGAAGTCAGCAGTACACAGAATAAACAAAAGGGGTCCAAGGACTGTCCCTTGTGGAACACCACTCAATACTGGTTTATAGGAAGATGACTGATTGCCAACACGAACACAGAAGCTTCTGCTTGACAGAAAATTGTCAATCCACTGAAGCAGGTTTCCCCTAATACCAAAGTGATCAATGTAAACTACGTATAGAGGGCTTTTTTTTATCCAAGGCAGATGTCCATTTGCTCATACACCATAAAAGATTAGTTGTGGTTGATTTTCCTTCGACAAATCCATGTTGGGCTGGAATAATATTATCAGCGAGGCAGAATTTAGAAATGCTTTCGCACATAATAGGCTCCATGAGTTTACAAATGACGGGTGTTAATGAATTTGGGCGGTAGTTACATGGATCTAGCTTATTACCTTTTTTGAAAATTGGTGTAACAATGGCACTTCTCCAAGTAACCGGTAAAATGTGTGCGATGAACGATGCAGACATAATTCTGGAGAGGGGGTTGGCTAAACCATCGGAGCATTTAATCAACAGTGCAGGTGAAATTGAGTCAGGACCAGGAGATGATTGAAGTTTTAATTTTCTGATATGGAATTTGACATTGTTTGGGGTAAAATTAATACTCTGAAGCGAATTTACTGATCTTAAGGATGGAATTTCTGGCAGTCGGCCCAAAGAAAAGTCAGGAGAATAGGCTTTCGAAAACATGTCCGCGAGAATTTCGGCAGTTTCAGCAGCGTCCTGGCAGATACTGCCATCTTGTCTCTTCAATAGAGGTACAGATTCTTTGGAGGATAGGGAAGACCTAATATATTTATGAAGTTTTTGTCATTTTTGCTTGTCACAATAGATGATTCGTATGTTTCTCTAGCTTTCGTTATAGCTATCTTCACTTCCTTTGCATATCTCTTGTGATCCTGTAGGTCCCGATCATTACTGGTACGTTTATACTTGCGCCATAACTTCTTTTTATGTTTTATCATAATTATCAATTCACCATTTATCCAGGGTTTCAAAATGTTCTTATATATGTCTTTTTTTATGGTGTTATTGCGTTTGCACTCTCTCAATGCTTCAACAAATAGTTCCCACAATTCATTGGGGTCCTTCGAATTGCCAAACAACCCATCCCAATTTGTTTCAAGTAGCTGGTTGTTTAAATTGTTGTAATCGATTATTTCTATCGTCATGCTTTTAATTTTGTTATTTAAAGCTACGTTGAATTGAAGTTGAGTGTTTATCACTGCATGATCGGAGTTGCCAATTGGTGAATCTATTTCAGGTGCGGTTAATTAGGTTACCATTTGTTAAAACTAAATCAAGTATAGAAGGCTGATTGTTCAATCTAAAACGGGTGGGATGATTTACAAGCTGAGTGAGATTAAAATGTCCAATAAAATTCATAAAACTAACTGTAGGGTTTGTGGTGGTTTCTGGTACTACGGTAATCGGCCAGACAATATCGCGATAATTGAAGTCACCCATAATAACCAAGTTGTCCAAATTGGAAAAAATTTTAAGATATTCTATGAGGATATTATTGTCGGTCGTATCGCCAGGTCGGTATATGCACACAAGGCGTAAGACAAAGTCGTAACGCCTGATACACAGACCCAAGATCTCGACATTTGGAATTGCTAGATCCAAAGCGGTGACCTTGATATCTTGTATAATATCTTAGCTTAGGTAAATACAAAAGCCTCTCCCACGTCAATTCAGTCGATTACCTTTGTACAATTCATATCCGTTTATACCATAAAGGGAGTCAGGATCGTTGGAACTGGGCCATGTTTCTGTGATGAGAATGACGTTAGGTTTGGCTGCTTGTACATAACATAAAAGTTCATTAAATTTTGAATTTAGAGTTGCTAGGTTAGTATACATTAGGTGTCAACTTTGAAAGATCGCCGATTTGGATTTATTTACGAAAATTAGTTATATTTGCTATTCCACTTATGCATTTTATAGTCAAATCGTTCTCGCCATTGACTTTTTTGTTTTCGAGTTCCATACTCAGCATTTTCAAACATTCTGCTTGAGCGGGCGTTTTATCGTCAATGATAGTAAAATTTTTATTGACAGCGTTCTTTAGCAATTTTTTGTTGTTGCGCAGTATATGTTTCGCATCGTGTTCGTTCCCCATTACTATTTTGATCATTCTAGGATATTTATCAGAGGATTTTACAATTCTATATAAAGTTGTGGGCTCAAGATTAGCATCTATTGTTTGCAGTATTTCCCGCACAACAGCGGAATCATGTTGCTTCTTAGTCTGCACATCTCCAGTTACTTCCGGAACGCCCCTTAATAGTACATTCTTTGATCGATTGATGCGATCAACAGCCTCATTTGCAATCTTATCCATGAAAGTAGGAGAAGATATGTCATCAACATTTGAGAGTTTTCTCTAAAAGTCGGCAAATTTCTGGGTTAAAGAGGTTGTCTTGACATCTATATTATCAATTTTGTCTTGTAATTCGGACTTGAACTCATTAAGAAGAGCCTTCAGATTAGCAAAGATGTCGAGCTTTACGCTGCACCTGTTACAGATAATTTTAATACCTCGAAGTGCCTGTCGCGTGACGCAATCTTCCGCACGTAGTTCCGTACAAGCCATATGCATTCCTTCCTTGCATACGTCTCACTGAAGTTTGGAATTTGGAGTGATTATTGATCACGATCAGCTGGACCTTTTGAACAGTTTGCACAGGTGGGCATCGTTATGGAAGGGGAAGATAACGATTGTATACAAATAACGATCGGAATGTGGGGTAATTTGAGGGGTTTTTAATAATAATTCCTACCGATGATACTCGTATGACGTATGACACTCTCAATAGCACACCACAAAGACTTTCTGATTGTTGTAGTAGCAAAAATATTGAAAGATTTTTATGTTAGCACTATATTAAATTTATAGTATATAATTCGAGAGGAAAGCTGCAACGATGTTCACACGGAGGTTCATATGTGTTGGTAGTTTTTCGGGAATTCGTCCGTGTTCTTGAAGTACGAATTTTGTCCAATTCGTCGTGGTGGCGTTTCGATGAAATCTCATTCGTCCTTATCAAGCCGTTGGTGAGTCACTAATGAAGGGAAGCAGAGTTGTTCCAGGGTCGTTTTTTTTTGGTGCGTTATTTGTCTGATGAAAAGTGCACTTTAGATGTCAATGGTGCACCACAGAACACAAACCATAGAGCAATGATAGTATGAAGAGTAAAATTTCAGATCATAGACAAATAATTAGGTTATTTATCTATGATTCAGACGGTGAAGGCGATATATATTTATATTAGACTAATTTAATATATATACCTACACAACGAACAAATATATATTTCAACGAACATGGAACAGAAAAAAAAAGTTAAAAAAAATAAAATGCAACAAAACTTATACCTACTCGGAATAAAATAAATGAACAAAATAATAAACAATAATACGGATTTTGCATTATCACATTAATCAGACATTTCGGAATTGGTACTTTCTAAAAAACCTAGATTATAACTTAAAAGTATTTTCAGGCAGCATTTTCATTCTATCTTTCACCCGTAAGATGGAAGAACAAGTTTTTATTAAGAGTCGATTTCGGAGGGCAGTTTTATTATTTAATTCGATAATCATTACATTTGGAAACATATGAACCCCAAAGAATTTTTCGTGTTTGATACATTAGGGAAAACATAATAAGCGATACGCCTCCTACCGGTGTCGAATATTACTAGAGCATGGGAGATAGATTGATTTGTTTATATCTGTTTACGTGTATTTTATATGAGAAGTTGTTGAGTTTTAATTGTATTTTGGATCGTTTACAAACGTTCAGAAGAGATGAATCACTATTGTTGTGTATTCTATTGTTCATCTTGGGCAAAAAAACCCGAATATAGCTTACATACCTTTCCGAAAGCTGGACAATTCAAAGTTGCATTCCAAACAAAGTTGGGAAACAAGGAAATGATGGACAGAAGAAAGGCGTGGATTCATAACTTAAGGATTGGAAAACAAGTGTCTAAACATATGCGAATTTGTTCTTTACACTTTACTGATGATAGTTATTTTCCCGATGGTAAGTTTGTGGGTTTTTCCATATAGAATTATACCAAGTGATGATGTGCAATTTTCAGCTAACCAAAAACGTAGATATTTGAAGTCCAATGCTGTTCCCACAAAGAAACTTCCACTTATAACTGAATCTGAATATTCGCCATCATCTAGAGATTTTAGATTTTCAGTGAGAAGCTCTGTGAAGAAGATAGAAGGGAGGATAGACAACTCGTTGAATGAAGCAGAATCAAATGAAAATAATCCATTTTGTGAAAATATGGTTGAAGAAAATCAGGCTGACAAGGATGCTGCTGAAACCATGCTCACATTAATGAGATCTCAACCCAATCTAGGTGGCACCAAATTAAGAGATGCTGAAGTTCAAGTCAATACTCCGAAAGTATTGACTTTATGTGAACTGCTTGTCACAGATGATAAACTGAGAAGCTTTACTAGTGTCATTAACTTTCAAATATTTGACTATGTGGTGAAAGTGTTTGAGACTGATTATAAAGATAAGAAAGCTTGTCGTTTGACTTTAGTCTCACTTATGTAACCTTGGGTGCTCTTTTCAATATAACTCAAGAGATGTGTAGAAATTACATCTCTGAAATAATACCAATGCTATAATCAGTTTTGAAGCCACTTATACATTTCCCTACCCAAACAGATATAATGAAAAATATGCCCAAGTGTTTTGCAGAATTTCAAAATGTGAGGGTTATTTTGGATTGCACAGAAATTGTTGTACAAACTCCCAAGTGTTTGTGTTGTAGGATCAGGTTTTACTCCCAATATAAATCACATATGACTGTGAAATTCATGATAGGAATATCACCAGGTGGTGTTATAACGTTCATAAGCAAACCGTATGGAGGTAGGGCTTCTGATTAAGTAATTTTTGAAGAAAGCAACATCATTTCATTATTAGATTCTGGCAGGGATGCAATTATGTTTGACAAGGGCTTTCTAATTGATGGCATTTGTAAAATAAACAGAATAAAATTAATAAGGCCACCATTTCTTAAAAAGAAGAAACAACTTTCTGCAGAAGATGCAATTTTAAATGCACAAATTGCTTCAGCTAGGGTACATATCGAACACTCAAACCAAAGACTGAAAATTTTCAATGTATTATCTGGAAAATTGAACTGGAATATGATTCCACTGATCGAAGATATAGTTGTTATTATTAGTGCAATAACCAACTTATCAGCACCAATTTTAGCAGATAGTAGATACTTAAAAAATTAATTGTACCTTAACTAGTGTTATCCTTGTTTGGGTTTATAAACTGATCGTGAAAGCCTGAACCAAATCAATTGTACTATCTTTCATGTAACAAATAGAGAAACTATTTTCTGCATATTCTTTACTGTACCTCAAGGATTTACCTAAATTATGTATTCTTCAACATACCAATATAAAAAACTGATTATACAATAAAAATCACTTTATTTAGCACTTGACTAGAAATATTCACATTATTTTCTTTAAAGTATCACAAAATAAATGTATGAATTTCATAACAAAAAAATAAAATGGTTATATATTTTCATAATTATAATCCAACAGTTTGTTTAACATAGTCAGTACAATACCCTTTAAATCTCATAAGATTATCACAGTTTTTAATATCAGGCAATTCATTGGATTGCTTTAAACCCTTATAAAAAAGACTGACCATAACTAGTACTTAATCTATCTGAATAAACATTTTTTTGATCTTGTGAAAATTTCATTTTTAATAATAATTTCAATAAATTATTAAGCTCTGTATTTATTATATCTGTTATTTTTTAATATATATATATATAAAGTATGATATAATCTCATCATTAACCTGCTACCGCAGTCCCGTTTTATCGTTCTTGCTATTGGATCAATTTCATATTAGTTAATATTTGAGGACATGTCTTTAATCATGATATTCTTAGTGAAAAATATAGGTACCCGATAATGTCTTATCAATCACATACCCTGGTTTTCACATAAAACATGCAACATTTTGTTGAAATAATTTTTTTTTATTACTCTTTGCAAACTCGTAATCAAAATCTACCTCCATTACCAAAATACTGTCATCAAAAGATGCGTATATAACAATAAATGTCTTATGTAGATTAAGAAGAGCCATCCCCATTTGTATTTGCTCTACTTATGGTGCTTCTTCAACTTAAATTCCCCATTTTCTTGGATAACATAAGTGATTTTTTGAGAGCTTCTGTGATAGTCTTCGCACTACCTGATAAAAGATATATTTAGTGTCTGTGCCATGAGTATGAATAACTGATCAGTGTTGTAAAGAGTGTATTACTTTACTTTCAAAAGAACAATTTATTTCCAAAAGGTAAGCTGGATTTCCTTCTAAAAATATTATTCCATCGGGAGAATATCCCAGCCATCTATTTGAATGAGAAATCACCATCCCACATTCAAAAATATCGGCTCCTGTACTCTTCTGGAATACTTCTTGTGCACGATGCTCCCCACTGCAAGCCATGCCTTAAGTATTTATTATTTACCAAGTTAGGGTAAAAATACTTCAGGGCTTTAGTGTTCCATTCGCTTTTGGAATAGGTGAATAATTCATAGCACCTACTTCCGGTCACCCTGAATTTCCTTTGCTTCGCCCATTCAGTTGAATGCTGTTGAAAATTCATAAAAACCTCTTCTGGGAAGAGATTTGAAAACAGTTGTGAACAACAAATTCTCTGTTGTTGTATTTCAACAGATGCTAAATGCATCATGCAAGCTGATTGATAGGAGTTATATAGAACTGCTTGATTGCAGTTATTATAATAAGAACAGCATGATTCTGAAAACCTGTTCATTTCATCTTCACATACTCGTCTACCCTGTCTTTCGGGCAAAAAATGGTATTATTTAACTATGTTCCATTGTCACATTTAAAAAACCAACCTATGTTTGGCTATAGCAGAATTTGGAAGGCTGCGGCAGTAAAAATTCATTATTTCTTCTTTATCCACTGTTATAACTGGTTTCCTCATTTTATTCTTCAAACAAGGCATCTCGTCTATAGGGACTGGTTTATATTTGTCCTTGGTGATTGCTTTTTGTGTGGATCAAACACATTTGATGTCAGTTGGGAAACTTTTTTCTAAAGATCCAACATCCTCCCTAAAAAGTAATTAAAATGAAGTTTCAAATGAACATTGTTCAGGATAAAGATCTTCTTACCTAACACATTTGACTAGAAATGCTGAAATATGTTTACATTTGCCGCTATTTCCAGCTTTACAGGAGCATGAGATACTCCTGACAGACAAGGAGTTCTCAATATTCAAAGTACCCTTAATTTCATGAGGATCAGAATTGAGAGCAGTAGACTGTAAACACAATGCATACACTTGAATGGAATCATGATTTGCCTCCATTTGACCAGCCAAAACCAGATGGCCGGCATTCAAAACATTTTCCCCTTCAACTATACATTTAGAATTCTCAGTTCCGCCCAGATAATTCATATATTCCAATATCCTCAACTTCATTTTGGAAACACTGAAATTGCCTATACATATTTGAATGCAGGTTCAATCGTTGGATCATGATAATTTATGTTATATGATAAAAACTCACTCTCACAGTATAAATTTCAACTTCAGGTAGGTAGGTTATCTACTGCTATATCTATCTATCTACTGTTATAACAGAGATAAAATTGTTCTCAATCCAAACACAATATATCACAGGAAAATACAAAGTCAAAAAAAAAACACAAATTACGACGATAAACGTTCGAAAACTCAAAACGAAATGAACGTAAATACCATTACAACCAATGTAAATAAAGCAGCTAATCTCCCATGCTCTAGTACCGATATTAGCCGTTCCGGCGCTACGATCTTAATTTCGGACGCCTTTACATTAGAAATCCGTAAGGTCCATATCCGAAGTACATTGTGGTATGCTAATTTCTGACAAAAGCTGCCACTCAATATTAGCAGCCTCAATGTCAATTTCTATATTTGGAAAGAAATTTATGAATTCACTGATTGAATTTATTTCACCCTTCAATGCTATTTCTGGTGTAAAATTTGGAGCAAATTTAAGGTGGGGATCACCTTAAAATTAAATCGAGATCTTAATTGGCCACAGAACTCAATATAAAAATTAAGAGCTCTCGATCTAAAGTTTTTAAAAAGTTCTGGCTCATCAGTTCATCTGCTTTGGCACCCACATACAACCGTAGATATACTAACCTAACAAGTTTAGGGATGGCAACGATACATCGATATATTCAATATATCGATATTTTTTCAAATATATCGATATATAAATATCGATATAATAGTTTCGATATATCGCAAAATATATCGATATTTTAGTGTAAATACCTATATCGAGAAGCGCAAATAACTTAGTAGGTACCTGTATTTGATACGATAGGTACCCGAAATATCGGCTATAATCGGGATTCCTTTGAATTACTTGAACGGAATTAAGTTCTTCCCCGAAAATTTTTGTCGTGGAATACCCGTCCAAAGTTTATAAATACACCTCAACAAATATTTTTCTGCAATCTGCAAAGAGCTTTGAAAGTGTTTGCTGTGAATAAATGATAGTGTGATTGTTCAAAAGTTTAGTGAAGTTGAAATCAAAATAAACTTGATTTATTACATAAATATAAAGTGACTGTTGGTCCTGAAAATATGGCTCCTCCGAGAAGTAACATTTGGAAACATTTTCAAAGAGTGACTCCAAATACTGCTAAATGCAATTTGTGTGCCAAGGTGCTGAAGACTTCGGGCAATACAACAAATTTGAAAACACATTTAAAACCAAAACACTCCTCCATCTTACAACTTTTAACTGAGGAGAAAAACGAGACTGATGAACCAAAAAAGAAAAAATGTCCATCCCAACCCGAAAGTCGAATGGATGTAGAAACGCCTGGGACTAGTAGTCATGATTATATAACTCATGTATGAATAAGCCAATAGAATCCGTGAATTTTTCATAACTACTGCGTATTGATAAGTGAATATACCCTTGACGACGTGATATAATCGTTTTGGTGTTTCGCCTCGTGTCAAAATGTGAATATTTTCATATTGACGGTGTTTTGACGTTTGTCAAAAAAAATTAATATTTTTTATTCGTTATATAATCGTAACGAATACCACTCGAGCAATCGAAAATAATCGATTATACTGACCTCGTCACTCGACGTATTTTCTTAAAACACCACTCGAGCTGCGCTCTCGTGGTGTTTCGCAAAATACGTCTCGTGGCTTGGAAGTATAATCGATTATTTTCGATGCTCTTGTGATATTACTACTGAAAATACATTTTCATTTTTTTTTGTAAAAACATGCAATTTTGTAGAACACTTTTAACAGTTTTAACTTGTACTTACTTAATCAAAAAATACCCTTTTTTTTAATGTATTACCTTTCAATATTTTCTCAGACTCAGACGTACTTTGCGTTTCAAAAACTTTAGATTTGAATGATTTGAATATAATAAAAAGATATATCGATATTTTTCATAATATCGATATTTTTGTTTAGATATATCGCTTGTATCGATATATAGGTTTCGATATATCATATGATGATTATATCCATATATTTATATTTTTTGCCATCCCTAAAAAAGTTATAATTTCTATGCAGATGCAGATTACGGTTTGTAGAATAATACGGTTACCTCACTTTGCCGGCAACATCGCGGGTAATACGTCACAGGCTACGTCACCAGTATGCTAGAGGCTGACCGTTACGCGTTACATTACGAGTTTCCGTAGTTTTCTTTTGTTGTACCGACTGTTGATTATTGTGGTTTAAATTGAAGTTTTCGGAGTTTTCGTGTTGTCTTTATTTATAATTTTTATTAGTGTATCTATAGACTATTTTGAATTTAATTCAACTAAGTACTATATTTCTTTCATCGCGGAGAGTCAGGTAATAATAAAAAAATTTACTCTATAATTTGAAATGCTTTTTTGATATTCTATTGTAGAAATGACTGGAACAATTTGTAGTGTGGCTTCTTGTAAAAGTAACAGTGAAATGGCAAAAAAGGAAGGGGAATTAATAAGATTTTTTACTTTCCCCCGAAAAAAAATGTTTTTAAAACAATGGGTTCGTCTTTGTCGAAGAAATGGCCTCTTTGATCCAAAAAATAAACGTGTCTGCAGTAAACATTTTGCGCGGGATCAATATGAAGACATGATTGAAGCTCAGATAACAAATAAATTGCCAAAAAGAATCAAAGAAACAGGTAAGTTGTCAATGAAATCTTGCCCGAAAAAAATAAGTGTTTTATTGTATATATTTCAGCTATTCCATCACTTAATCTTCCATTGGCTCCTGAACAGAATATTAGTGAAAGAAGTAAGAGAATGAAGTTGAAAGAGGAAAAACGAACCTTCATTCTTATGCAATGCCATCATGGGTACAAAGCCTTTCGTTTGGTGGCTTAACTGAGCCCTCATCTTCTTGGCAAAGTGATGTTGAACGTTTGGATGAGTGGTTCGTTAAAGTAAATAAAGATCAATTCAAAATTAAAACAAAAATTGTAAAACGTACAACTAATTTTATATGTAAAAAAGAACCACTTATTGCCAAAAAATTAATTTATTCATTTGTTCGACAGAGAGTGTTTATCAGGATAAAATACCTTAATTCAAAGAAATCTGAAGAACTTTCATTGAATAAAAGAAAACGTGACACCGATGAAGCTAGAAGATTTTATAAAAAAATGAGAAAAACTGTTACATAATCTATTATTCTATTATCATTGTTCTATATAAATAATATACCTATACAATTCAATTATAACTTAGGTGTGTTAATTAATTTTAAACCATTTTTTCTTTGTTGTGTTTGTATTTTGATATAAATATATTTTGTCGTAATACTTCGTCTTATTCAAGACCCAAAATAACTATAATATAGGTACAAATAAACATTAATCGTGTAATTCATATAATGCCGCCTTAGTTTAAGTTTTAATATTTTAATGGAAAATATACTTTTAGTTCTCATTCATTGTGCTTTGTCTCGATTTTAATAAACTTGCCCTGTAATTATTAAAAACATTATTTTCATTACACTTGAGATGCTGGGAATTTGCCAACAGCATACTTGTGACGTCACGACTGGCCGTGTCATGATTGGTTAAAAGTTACGAGGCAACCGTATTATTCTACAAACCGTGGATGCAGATAACAGAATAAAATAAATTCTTAGACTAGGCAAGAGTGAATAAATTACAATGATGACTGATGACATTGACAATTGTCAATTGTCGGTTTGACACTAATTCACAGATTTTAAATATTTTCTTCTACTTCATTCCACTGATTTCATATTTCTTCATCTTTGAGTACAATCTATTATATTATTGGTATAAAGTTTCAAGGCAAATGAAAAGGTGCACTTTTTGAAGAAAATAAGTAAAGTGGTGCTGCAGTGCACTCTTAGTTCAAAAAGGGCGTCAAAGTGTACAATTGTGCAGCCAGGAACAACACTGAAGGGAAGGTACGTATATGTGCGTTGTGGTTACATTGTGTTGACCGAAAATTGTAGCAGGGCAATCTTTGAACTCCATTGGTTGGTAGTGCTGCTCTGCTGGAGTGGTGGTGACGGTTCCCTTTCTCGGCGCCTGTTGTTGATGCGCTAAATTTAGACTGTAATCTCGTTTGTTGAAATTGTTACGTACCTCTATCTCAATGGTTTCCATTATTGTTCTCTGACTATAGTTTTGTTCGCCAGTTGTTTGGCTTCGTCAAAGTCTTGTTGTGAAAATGTTCCTTGAACATGGTATCCCCATTCGGTATTTGCTAAGCATGTCATGATTACTATTTTATAGTAACGTTGTGACAATCTACTAATAATATAAAGATTTTCTTCACTTCAGAAGTTGCAAATACTTTCAAAAACGATGGAACAAACCTGTTCAAACGAAGCTCTCATGGATTTGTTTATTATTTTTGGACAGTGTTATAAAATTATCAACAGGATATGTAGAAATGTGTCCGAATCTACCGCTAAAGAATCTCAAGAAATTTATACGAATTCAGAACAATTTCAAAACGTTTGGATCAACTTTAAAAAATCACCAAGTGACTAGATAGTGCCAATATTGATACAAATAATTATTAAAAAGGAAAACATTCCAAAACATGTTCGAATCGGTGGCCGTTCACTTATCTTTTAACATGCAGAAAACATTAGAACTAAGTGTTACTTTAAATCCGGCTGCTTTTCTGACGTGAGGATTCTCACTGCACCAAAAATAAAAAATAAAAGTTTCTATTGAAAAACCCGTGATTTATCAGTCCAAATTATTTTATTTAAAAAATGGATCTTCCTGAGTGCGTACCAACATCATTTCAAAAAATTCAACTCTCTGTTGAGGGTCTTGAGGCTTCATTGCTTGAATTTTCGTAAATTTGTAATCATGCAAGTTATGCCTTTGCAAGATTCTTTGAACAGATGAATTTTTTATACCGAAATAGCACTTCTTATCAATAACTCGGGAAATGCGTAAAAATATGCAAGGACATTAATTTGGTTGTCTTCGGCAGTAACGGATTGAGGTTAATTTCTTGTTTAGATTCGTACACATTTCTACATGTCCTGTTGATAATTTTATCACACTGTCCAAAAATAATAAACAAATTCATAAGAACTTCGTTCGAACAGTTTTGTTCAATCGTTTTTGAAGGTATTTGCAACTTCTGAACTGAAGAAAATCTCGATATTATTAGTAGATTGTCACAAAGTTACTATCAAATAGTAATCATGACGTGCTTAGCAAATACCGAATGGGGATATCATGTTCAAGGAATATTTTCACAAATAAGTGCTCATAAGTCCGAAACTTGACTAGTTAGGTATAGGTATGATATATATATATATATATATATATATATATATATATATATATATATATATATATATATATATTATATATATATATATATATTATATATATATATATATATATATATATATATATATATATATATATATATATATATATATATATATATATATATATATATATATATATATATATATATATATATATATAGATAAAAAGGAAATTCTAGCAGCTTTTTGAATTTTTAATAATATACAGTGTATTCCATTTGAAATAATCAACTTTCAGTAACTTTTTCAAGCAAACGAAATAACTATTTTTTTACCACCCTGTATTGAAGTAGAGGAGATTAGACTGAAGTTTAGGAAGCCCCCAATTATCTACAAACTCCAACCGAAATTTCGATGTCGTACTATTTCTTAACTCAAAGATATCAGAGTTTTTAGAGGTCTTGATTTCCGACGTAAAAAAATGAAAATAATTTAATTTCGAAGACGGTAACAGAAAGGTATAAGGAAATATTACCACCAGAAACGTCTAATGTGACATCCACTGTGAATCACCCTGTATATATATATATATATATATATATATATATATATATATATATATATATATATATATATATATATATATATATATATATATATCAGACATGACAAATTTGTCGAAAAGCCTGGTCTAGGATGTCTAAAACGGATGGGAAAAATACTCCCGCACCTGGCTGCTTTCCTTCGATACACTGCAATATTGTATTTTATGGGATAAAATACGACTAACAAGTGCATTTTTTATTAAATTAAAGTTATATTCATATAGAAATTAAATTCCGAAGGTTCAACAACTGGGTCTAGGATTAGCTACGGCAGTGTTGCCACTGAGCAAAGTGGCATTATGGTACAGCGTTGCTAAAAGTATCGACTTTTCTTCAAAATTATGGTACAAAAATTGTTTTGATCTCCACGCACAAAGCAAAAGGCCTTTTTTTATTATTACATATTGTATTAGGTATTGGGTTTAATATCAGGTACTTTCTATAGTTATCTTTATACCTGTGGGGGCATCCATTTGGCGATTTTTTGACTCCCCCTTTCCCCTTGGTGAGATGTCGTGAGTTCTTGCTCGACCCCCTCTCCCCCACCCCGAATCTCATATGAGAATTTTTAAAAATGCATATTTGTTATATGAATGAGTTAATCTGTGCTAATTTCATTAGTTCAAGTAAAATCAGTAATATTTTGTAAAAATGTGAAAAAAATTAAGTTAATTATAAAACAATGGTTGTAATAAGTCACAGTTTTATTCAGTGAAAATTATTAGTGCATCGTATGTTTATTATAAAAGGTTATGGCATTATTTTTTATGAATAATATTCACGTCGTACCGTACCTATATGAAGAAGAAATATTTACTCCGAAAACAGTATTTACTGTTAATAAATATTTATCAATATAGTTAGAAAAATACTTTTTCATTTTTAATAAATGAATAAATTGTTTCCAACCAAATGAATTTATTTATAGTTATTAAATTCTTCCATCAAAGCATATGCATAATTAAACCGCGATGAATATTCTTATGAATGATTTAGCTATATTTTAGTGGAGAAACATTTTTTACTTAAGTTAGTTTTCTGGCAATTTCATTTTCTTGCGAAAAAAAAAATTACGTGATATTTGATGAGACCATCGCCTCCCCCACGTGAGATTGAGTGAGATTTTCCTCGACCCCCCCCAAACATCTCACGTAGGGATGGCGATTCTTTCGGAAAAAGATCGATTTTTAAATCGATTCGAATCGTAACCTAATGAATCGATTCACAAAAAAATCGGGGTCTAAAGATGGATTTCTAAAAAATCGATTTTTTTTCAAGTTTGCATTCACAATGTAAATATAATTCCAGTTTATGAAAAAGAAGAAAGATACATAATAAACCATCTCTTATCAGTAAAATAAGGGATTTTTTTAGTTCAGGGAATTCGATAATAAATCATTTTTATTACCATATCAGGTATAAAATAAGACATTTATTTCCTAAATGTATTTGTTATATTAAAGAGTAACGAAAATAGATTATATAGCTTATAGCTCCCAATGCTTAATATCTAAGCTTTTTAAAAACAACAGTCTGTCAAGTCTATTGGGATCCAACGGTTCTAACCGTAATATTACGGGTACATTCAATCAAAAATAATTTTTTCTCCGATCGTGGGAAAAGTGTCACTATTTTGACCTGTTTTCTATGCGCAAAGCTCAACATTCCAGAATAGTGGGCAGTTGCTAAGCAATTAGAAAATAACAGTGGGGTAATATTGTTACCGCACTGCTGGTAGCGTGCGGTAATGTTACAAATGGATTATTACAATAAAATAAAACCAAGTATGATTTTAATTTTTATAATTGTTGTTAATATTTACATTTATTGTACAGTTTGTATAATTTGTAAATTGTACTAGAGGGCATCGAGAATTTATAGATGTTGAAGCTGCATGTTTGGTTTGTCTCGTTTCGATCATTTTCATTTGAAGTCGAGGCAGGGGTGTTGAAGATTTTATTAGCCACTTCTACTTTATTTTTAATTAAATTTTTAAATGTAAATCAACGATCGGAGAAAAAATAGTATGTATAATTCGTGGGAAAAGCATATTCCCAAACTCCTGTGTTACCAGACTCGTCGCTACGCTCCTCGTCTACAATATACTATTTTGGTTTATACAAAAACAGAAAAAAATCAAATGTCGATTCTTAAGGGTGAAATATCGATTCAGCAGTGCATATCGATTTAAAAAAATCGATTTTTTTGGACCGAGAAATCGATGCTCCTGTGTTACCACGTTACCAGACTCGTCGCTACGCTCCTCGTCTGGTGTTTGGGAATATTATGCTTTTCCCACATTTTGGTTTATACAAAAACAGAAAAAATCGAATGTGGATTTTCAAGGGTGAAATATCGATTCACTGAATCGATTCAGCAGTGCATATCGATTTAAAAAGTCGATTTTTTTGGACCGAGAAATCGATGCTTCGATTAATCGATCTCAGATCGCCATCGCTAATCTCACGTAATTAGTGGATAAGGATAAAGGATGCCCTTTTTATTATGGTCAAAAAATCTTTACAAACATATACGTCTATGGTTACAAACGGCAACGCTGAGCGGCTGAGCTAGGGATAAATTTACATAACCTCAAAGAAATATTTTAATTTTAATATTCAATCCCAAAATCTCAAATTATTTTGTAATTTACCAATAATAGTTATGAATACAATAAGTTTAATACATTTCAAAACATTGAC
The DNA here is from genome assembly GCA_030704885.1 of Cynegetis impunctata. NCBI lineage: Eukaryota > Metazoa > Arthropoda > Insecta > Coleoptera > Coccinellidae > Cynegetis > Cynegetis impunctata. The sequence goes on along the minus strand of JARQZK010003065.1, from coordinate 12,051 downwards.
TAGATTATATTACTCATCTTCTGTTAATTATTCTGCAATTCATAAAACTTTCCAAAAAGTATTGGGTGCTGGCATCACTAGAAAAAGGTAATACATTCTAACAGAAGTTATCATTCATTCTTATTATTTTTGTTTTATTTAAGGAAGTTAAAATTTCAAGACACTCCAATATTGTCAAGTGTTACTGAACTGAATAAAACTTCTGGTGAAGGCAAACGTTCTTCTGTATCAAAGCGAGCTTCAATGTTAAATAAAATGTTCATGAGATATATTACTGATTTGATAGTCAATGGAGAACATTGGGAAGAATATGCCAAGTATGGCATTGAAATTAATCGAGTGAGTTAATATCTAAATGTATAAATTTCTTTTCAAATTTGTTCTGATTTCAGATTGAAGTCTCGCCAGATTATAGGAATGTGAATATATTTTGGATTAGTCATGAAAGAGACAAAGAAGAGGCTATTCAAAGTTTCTTAACTGAAAATGCTTATATTCTGAGACATGAATTATCTCAACTGCGTGTTATGGGAATGGTTCCTCCAATATCATTTCTCATAGGTAAACAAATGAAATTTGTTTCAAATAAATATCCAGTTTAATTTTTGTGTACTGAAAGGGATACACTGTTTAGTTTCCTTCAAAAATAGTCAGCTTTGATTTAATTAATATTGCATCAATGTAAATGGTTATTTCTGATATCAGGAAAAAAAATTCTTCTAAAAATTGAAGAGGTTTCATACAGAAGATAGGGAAATTTACCTTTGTAATAGGCGAGTTTCTGAGTGAAATATTAACATACAGTTATATAAAGTGTAACTGTTTTCAACAATTACAGACAATTTAAAAGATATTCATTGAAAATTTAGAAGAACTTTAACAAAATATGAAAATTGTGAAATTAATAGAGTCATTCTCGTTTACCTTAAGTAACTATTTCAGATAAGCATCAATCTGAGTTGATAAACTTAGACCAAAGAATTGCCATTGCCGATTATGGTATTGATTATGAGCCATCATCAGTCTCCAGAGTGAAACATAAGCTTGAACTGTATTCGTCTATAGATGATAAATTGAAGGTAATATTAATTATAGATGCCAGCCCTCTTTTTATTGCATATTTTCCGAACAGAGCAAACATTTATTTTAAATGAAATAGTTTAAAAAAGAAGTAATATAATATTAGAGATACAAAAAAGCATAGAAATTCATATTTTTTGTAATTAAGCTAAAAACTGACAATATGCAAGGTTTTTCTATACCAGTAAATTCAGTTTTGCTGCATAATTTTCTGATTTGTAAAGCAAAAATGATTATTCACTAAAATATGTTAATAAGGTAAGGATATGCTGAAAAATTCTTGTATAAATAAAGCGTTTTAAACTTTATTTTAATGAACTGTTACTAGGAAAATTACACAACTATTACATAGGAAGCATTCATACTAGTATGAAACTAGGTATTATACCTTAGGACACCCACAATAATAATTATAATCATATTTATTTAGTTTCAAAAATTGAATATACCTACATCACAATATATACAACATTAAATACTGTCAGATGGGTAGTCTTTCATTTAAGAGTGCGACTTTGATAACAGAAATTTTCCTATAAAATAAAAAATTCGTGGTAAAACGTAATCTACTATAACATCTGGGTAGTCGCTGCTTAAAACTTCAGGCTTGACGCGTCTTCTAATGTTAAGGAGTTTGTTGTTGTGTGAAGTTGCAGTATTCATTAATGGAGGTTTAGAAACAGTGTGACTATTTGAAGTATTTGTATGGTTCAAATTTGCTGAATACCATACAGTGTTTTCATTTAAGGAAGATTTTTGTGTTACTTAGCTATTGTACCATTCCTCAGCATTCCTTGTTTAAGTTGTTGAGTTAATCTAATCCATATGATGAGACAGGCAGCCATGCTTATGCTACGAGTTCACTGATGAGATTTTGGGAAGAGATTGATATTATTTCTTTGAAGCTGTGCTAATAGCTTCAATGAAGATTTTTCGTTATTTATATGGAGTAACATAGTCTGAGCGTACTGAAATGATTTCTATTTAGTTACAGGGTTAACTTTTAATAATGGTCTGAAAATATAAGAGGAAAGAAGGAGCTAGATCATATATATCATAACTTCATAAATGAATCTCTTGAGAAAGCCTTGAACAAGTGGTTTACTAAAAGTGATCTCCAAACTAGGCCTTTAAAGAGTTTAAGATACCATATAGGACTCTATAATAAATATCATGGTTTACATTATAAGAAAAAAGGTAAACCGACATTTACTGATGAATAAGAAGAGACAAAAATAAGTGCAGTTTTGGTGCATAGTGTTTGAAGTATGCTTCTTACAATGTAAGACCTTGTGACCAAATGATTGAGAAAAATTTCTCTCACAATTAAAGATTACACCAATCTAGCATATGATCATAGAAAGGTCAAATTATCTACAGAAGGGATACTGAGGAAATTATAGAAAATGGGGAAGTTGATTTGAATACACTGCATCATGGAAATTTTATATTTGCAATCCAATTGACTTTTCTGTTATTCAAGAAACACTTTTCACTTTTTGTTAATGATCTATCTCTAGTTGTTAAGCATTCTAAAGTTTTGTTATTTGCTGATGACTTGAAGATCTATAAATCCATCTCCTCAGTTGCCGATGCTGCTGATCTTCAATCGGACGTGTTGGCTGTGGTGGAATGGCTTTCGGGTCTTCTGCTGAGTATTAACTTTCTGAAATGTAAATGTATTACCTTCCATCGAACCAGTAACCCAGTATTTTATCCATACTCGGTTGATGGTGCAAGTCTTGAGCGTGTTAATATCATTAGTGATCTTGGCATAAATTTGGATAGTGAACTTGAGTTCAAGGAACACTTCAGAATAATGACTAACCGTGCATTGAGAGTGTTGGGGTTCATTCGTCGGAATTCAGCTGAATTCTCTGATGAGGCTACTGTGAAATTGCTTTATTTTGCTTTTTGTAGACCTATTGTTGAGTATGGGTCAATTGTTTGGTCACCTCATTACGAGGCTGATTCGCAATATATTGAACGGGTGCAGAATACATTTTTGCTTTACATTTCCTTCAGGAGGTCAATTCCTCGAATCAATTTTTCCGTAACATTTATTCGCACTCAGTTGGATATACAGCCTTTATCAGTAAGAAGAATTATATCTGATTTGTTGTTTCTCTTTAAGTGTCTGAATAATCTTGTTGACTCTAATGATTTACTAGGCCAAATTTGCCTTCACGTACCGTTCAGAAGAACTAGGAGTGACAACTTATTCGCGTACCCCGTCTGTCGTACTAACTATATGATTAATGCACCTATTAATAGAATGTGGGGTTATGGTAATCGCTATTTAAACGCCGACTTATGTTTTTGTACCTCACTAAAGCAGTTTCGCTGTGAGGTAAATGCTAGGTTAATCTAGATTTAAGATTTTAATTTTTTGTATTTTTTTATGTAAATGGGCTTCCCGTTGATGAATAAATAAATAAATAAACACGGATAAAACAAAAATAACTTTTTGATGATGAGGATATAAGTATTCGAAGTGACTATTGATGATATCAATGCAGTATCAAAAACTCCACAAATCCAACATAATGGTTAGAGATATAAATACATATTTGGAAATACCGAGGGAAATATTGTATGTGTTTGAAAACATTTTGCCATTTTTATACAAGTATATGTTTTTTTCAATAAAATTCTTTTTATCGTACAGGTGGTAAATTGATTGAATAATCTATAGTTTATACTATCAATTTAGCTAGAGTACTCCATATTTGATATACATGATAATTCATAAAGTTATAAGCAATTTCCAGCAATCTTTTCATTTTTCTTTCTTTATAAAAAATAAGAGTAACGGTACTTGAGACCAAATATTTTACATACTCTCACAATTATTTAATTGTTCATGTGTAAATACTCAAAATATCGTCTTATGTGATTCTGAAATAGTATATTTCATGTAATTTGTATATCTTTTCATATTTAGGGATATTGATCACAACAGGAATTGTAGTATTTTGTTTAATGCTCATAGAATTTATGTCAGAAAATGTTATGGTATAGCTTGAACATTTCATCTTTTTTAGTAAAACTTAAAAGTTGGGTAAAATTTAAAGAAATATCTGTTTTATTTCCAAAAGGGTCAAATCTTAAAGCTTGAAATATGAAAATAGGTTAAGAAACTGATCAAAAATGTTCTAATGAAGAAATTTAGCATTGTTGGCTTCGCCACCCCTCTAGACATTGAAGATGTCTACTAAAATGAATTATATTTGTTTTTAAATATTTTATTGTCTTATAAATTCAGAATGATTTTTTTAAAAAGAACACTTAAAATTACTTGGCCTGTTTTTTTACTTTTTAAAAGTATTTTTGGAGATCATTTATAATCGATGTGTGAGCGAATTTAAGCTTTTATTTTTGGGCTTTCTGGGCAGTCAACTTCCTGGGGCAGGCTGTATCCCTGTAGTTAGGCCAATGGAAGGGCGTTATGGCGATTTTAAGATTTAAAAGTTCGCCTCAATTGACTACCTGGATAATACTTTATGAATTTCGTTTCATGTAATTGAATTTCAAAGACTTCTGGCAGATATCAAGAATTTTGCATTTCTAAAATGTCCAGGGATTGGTGGTTTGTATTTATGTGGTGGGTTGCTGTACTACTTATCATAACACTAGAGATAAGAATAATATAAGTTTGGATTGTCTGAGATTGAAGAGGTCATGTGTAAGTAGTACCTATTTTGGGCCGAAATGTTTTAATAAACTTCCGAAGCATATTAAATGTTTAACAGAGAGACAGTTTGTCAGTGTAATCAAAACATTTTTGTTAAAAGATTCATTCGATAGTATACAGCAATTCTTAGCTGTGAGTGCTACTATGTAGCATGTTGTACCTAGGTTTTTAGTTTGGTTGTTGCTTGTTTGTACTTATTTTTAAATCTCTGATATCTTCTAAGATATCCATTGAAATTGAATGCTCTAGAAATGATGGAAAAATATATTGATGGTCCATGTTTATCTCCCAACATCTTAAGTGATATTGCAAGATATCGGCCAACCAGTAATACACAATGTTGTATGTTTATTTTTCTACTCGATTTAAGCGCATACAAATATAGTTTTCGGCTTTTCTGTACTATAATATGTATGTATTATACATATAAACCTTCCGCTTGAATCACTCTATCTATTGCTGAAAACTGCATTGAAATCCGTTGACTAGTTTAAAAGATCTAAGCGAACAGACAGCGGAAGCGGCTTCATTTTATATTATGTAAAAATTAATTGCAATGAATGACTGAATGTTTTTTATTTATGAGATTATCAACGAATGAAATTTTGGACTTGCTGTTGAAAAGGGAAGAAAAAGGGCTCTATGAATCATCGATGTGAATACGATAGTTTTAGACTCAACGTCCACGGCACGGATGTTTTGGATCTATGGGAATAGTGTTATCTGTTTATGTGGAGTTCCGTTAGATATTCAGATATAATATCACAAGAACATCGAAAATAATCGATTATACTACCGAGTCACGAGACGTATTTTGCGAAACATCCACGAGAGCGCAGCTCGAGTGGTATTTTAAGAAAATACGTCGAGTGACGAGGCCAGTATAACGATTATTTTCGATTGCTCGAGTGGTATTCGTTACGAATGTTACGATTATATAACGAATATAAAATATTAATTTTTTTTTGACAAACGTCAAAACATCGTCAATATGACATTCACATTTTGACACGAGGCGAAACACCAAAACGATTATATCACGCCGTCAAGGGTATATTCACTTATCTATACGTAGTAGTTAGGCAAAATTCACGGATTCTATTGGCTAATTCATACATGAGTTATATAATCATATATAATACCACTAGAGATGAAATTTTGCCGTCAAAATTTCTCGATTGTAATATGAAAGTTTGTTGCTTAGGCGATTTCGCGAATGACATTTGTATCAAAATCATGAGCCGTCAGGCGAGTGATTTTGGAAAAAATGTCATGAGCGAAATTGTCTAAGCAACAAACTTGAATGTTTCAAGAGAGAAATTTTACCTGCGTAAATTTCATCTCGAGTGGTATTCGACATGACTATTTCACGAGAAAAGATGTCTAACAGTAATATGGTCACATTTCAGAAAGTCAAGGAAATAACGATTCATGTGAGAAATGTCAAAATACTGTCGGGGGTAATACCACTAGAGCTCAGATTTAGCCGGATATTTTTTCCAATACTTAATTCTCGATTTGTTCAGACAAAATCACTCGAGCTACGCTCTCGTGATTTTGTCAGAACAGCTCTCGTTAAATTGCCAATGAAAGTATGAGAAAACAACCACAAAAAATATCCTGCTAAATCTGAGCTCGCGTGGTATTTGGTACGACAATTCCATGAATTATTGTTAATGCCAAATCAGTGAAAGGATTGAAAGTAACATTAAATTTTTCGAACATTGCAACATTTTCGCGGTTGTGTTCCACATTGTTTTCACCACATATTCTTTATAATCTTTCCCATTCTGTTTCTTCATATTAAAGCCACAGTCCATCAATATTCCTGCCACATTTTCCACTGACTGTTCGGTTTCCAAATTGAAGTTTCGTTGTTTACAAAATTCGCTAAATTGATTCCAAATGGAAGAATGACTTTTTTTGTATTTTCAGGAGTTGATTTTTCGATCTCCCTTATTATTTCTGCCTCGCAAATATTTCCAAATCTCAACATATTTACTGGAATATTAGGTATTTGTTGTAAAATTCTGTTTTCGACATTTATAATTGTCAAACTGATGCCACGCTTGCTAAACGAATAATTGCTAGCGTTGGTAAGGTAACGTAATTTATGCGATATTTTTATCCACTTGCATTTCTGTTCCTTCCTATTTATCCGATAGCAAACTACGATTTTCGTTCTCTCAAATGTGAATTATTATACATGAGTGGAATTGTCGCTGAAATACTAACATAGTAAGTTTTGCCGGCTTGCATGTTTTATCGCTGTGAAAC